>JACXGI010008470.1:0-33452 GCA_016801175.1 Esox masquinongy | reverse complement strand
CGACCCAGGGCCTATCTCCTCGTCAGGTGATAGGGTAGGTTGCCAAACCTTGAATCAAGAATTCGGGAAGATCTATACTTCCCGGGACTCCAACCCCGTTTTGAAACGATTAAAACCTATCCAATAAAAATTTACTAGTTTTAACCGTAGAATTCGGAAAGTCCCCGCTTCCCGGGCCTCTAACCCACTCTTTTCTGCCTAATATTGTACTCCTCAATTTAATACTTTCCAGTCAAGACACTTCTAGTTCAAAATTTAGTGATTAAGCCGAATATGCAGATTTGATGAAACAGGTTCTGCTTACCTCTTGTGTTGTGGCCACGAACCGTCAGTGTCTGTCGTGGTCAGCAAAGTTTTCTCAAATTCAGATCTCCTTCTCATCCCGGACGGGCCCCCAAGTTATAGAAGTACCGACCTAAAGTACTTCCCCGAGTTGTTAATGAGAAGAGATTAAGAGGAGACAAAATCGCAGTGCCGGCAATTATCTTTATTCATACAGATATATCTGGAGACAGTGTGGCATTCAGTCCAACAGAGTCTGACACAATCACAGCACACACAGTTCCTACCATATATAAATGAGATATATGTTGTTTAACACATCTTTCATGGCAGCTCCCGTCTTCGGGGTTCCCTGTTGTTATTCCAACCAATCGACTTCTAGCTTTAGCGTCTTTTCCCTTATTTGGCATTTTGCCCGTTTATTACCGAATTCCAAAGGGGTCTGTTCTTGCTCCCAGCTATTCTAGTGAGATAAGGATCCTGTCACCCCCTCCTCTAATGCAGTTACAATATCTCTTAGTTCTACTTAGCCTCTAGCTGACTTGCATTTTATCTTAATGCTATTGCCCCACATAAGAAACAAGTAAAGAAATATTCACAACTCTGTACCTCTGTGCACCGCATCTACTAAATTCAGTGGGGTTATTAGTATTCATAGTAGTGCTGTGCAGTTCGCGAACGATTCGTTCGTTTTGAATTCGTTCAGTTCACCGATCAACGTCTATGTACATTTGCAGAGAAAAATAGATCAAGGCAGGAACTTCATAAAGCTATGTTTATAACTGATAATTGAATGCAGACTATAATAATTAATATAGTTAGTTGATTAACTTTGCCTAAGTAAAAAAGACACGTGAACGACTGACTCGGTCAGTTTTATCGTTCATTTGAACGTCTTCCAGCGAAGTTCTACCCCGACCGCTGGCTTCCAGCTGAGTAGCCTACTCTCCGTCCAACAGCTGCAGCTGTTAGTCTGACGTTCTCAAAGAAAAGTTGATCAAGCAAGTAGCATCGTAAATACATGTTTGTAACAGATAATTGGACGCATGGCCTACAGTAATTAATGTAGTATTTGATTGTAATGATAAACATAGTTGTAATCATAGAGTAAAACAAGAATTTGCTTAACTAGAAAAGACACGTAAACGACATTGTGATGGGGGGGCTGAGCAATACTGACTCAAATGAACGTAATGACTCGAAAGATTCAAACTTTTTACTGAACGACTCCACAAGATCCGAGTCAGCAGAAAGAGTCGAACTTCCTATCACTAATGCATAGCTTCCCGCTTGATGTAGACCAGAAGAAGCAGTGGTTAGTGCAAATACGCCGGAGTTACGAAGAAATCAGTGACCATGCGAATTCAGTGTGCCTGTCGAAAGTGCGCGTGCGCCGCTATCTACAATTCCTTTCTGTCAGCGCGAGCGTGTGATATCGCGTGCACTTGTGGCTTCTCGCTCCCGATACTGACTTCCTTCCAGGAAGGGTTCCAGAAAGCATCTGGTTATTTAAACGTGTTTGCTCTGTAATATAAGATTGTGGTATTAGCGATTCATGGATTACCTTTTTTACAACAGCCGCAAAAAGAAAATATATTCTGTTCGTTAACATACGTGTAAGTAGTATTGTTTCAATGACAAATGCCATGTTAGCATTAGCTAGCACAGCCAGTCAAAGCAACTGATCTAACGTTAGCCAGCTAATTCTATTTGTTTCACTGTTCTCTATATTTACAAGCTACACGTACGGAAAATTTTAAATATATTATCTCAATACATTGTATGTCAAACTTTTGCAATTGACCGCTTAAAAATGTTGATAAAAACGTATTGATATAAACGTTGTGTTGGTGGTGTTTTTTGCAGAAGCAAGAATACTGTACCCTTGTAGCTTTGATGAAATGTATTTCAACACCTAAATGATGTACTTCAACATTAAAATGTCAGTAATGATGTACATTTTCAAGGTTTTGGTTGCAACAATTCATCATTTTGGACTATGAACATGAATTGTTTTATGAAGAATGCTTAGCATGTACGCCTCAATGTGCTTATGTATATTTTTTATACGTTTCAGAATAAAAGATATGGAATAACATCTTTAAGCCTGTAATCCAGTTTAGACTAAATCTTCATCAGCTCCCATTGAGGATACACTGAGTGAATGCAATAAATTAATATACATCTATCTTCTAAAATAAAGTGGTCCCCATTGCAGTCAGTCACTGGAGGAATCCCCCCATTGTAAATCAACCTGGATTGTCCAAAAAATATCTCTCACCAACACTGAATGTTTTTTATTCAGGAGTATATTTTTATTCATTAAAGAGTGGGACACCATTTCCGCCAGTCAATCATTGTCCCTTTGTCAATCAAAATATATAGTACCTACATTTTCCTAAACTCCCACAGCTACTGATTCTCTACGTTACCAACATATTCAATGGGTTTAATTCAATCTGGACTATATTTTCATTCATTAAAGAGGGGGACACCATATCCGCAAGGCATCGGCGAAATCTGTGTCCCCCTGTCAATCAAAATACAGAGCACCTACATTTTCCAAATCTTTTACAGATATTGATTCTCTACCTCACCAACACATTCAACGGGTTGAATTCAATCTGGATAATATTTTCATTAATCAAAGACGGGGAAACCATTTCCGCCAGGCACCGGCGAAATCTGTGTCCCTTCGCAGATTTGCACTAATGCATCCCCGTATCATCATGGATGCTGGCTTTTGAACTGTACACTGATACAAACCTGGATGGTCCCTCTCCTCTTTAGCTGGATTCACAAACAGAATTTCAATTTAGTATATTTACAGACCACAGGAGTTTTCAACT
This sequence comes from Esox masquinongy, assembly GCA_016801175.1. Taxonomy (NCBI): domain Eukaryota; kingdom Metazoa; phylum Chordata; class Actinopteri; order Esociformes; family Esocidae; genus Esox; species Esox masquinongy. Next base: position 30,321 of record JACXGI010008470.1, on the reverse strand, counting down.
TTGCCTCAGCCCATCATAAATAAGCTTGGGCCCAGAGAAGACAGCGTTGTTTCTGGATCTTGTTTATATCTGGTTTCTTCATTTCGTGGTAGAGTTTTAACTTGCATTTGTCAATGCAGCGATGTACTGAGTTCACAGACAATGGTTTTCAAAAGTGTTCCTGAGCCCACGCAGTGATGTCCACTACAGAATCGTTTCTGTTTTTAATGCAGTGCTGCCTGAGGGCCCAAAGATTACGGCCATCCAATACTGGTTTTCGGGCCTTTCCCTTGTGTACAGAGATTTCTCTGGATTCTCTGAATCTTTTAACGCTATTATGTACCATGGATGATTAGATCCCCAAACTCTCTGCAATTTTATATTGAAACATTATTCTTTAATTGTTGCACTATTACACAGTGTTCCAACTTTCAACTTGATTCAAAATACATTTCAGGTATCAAAATGTATTTCAAAATGTATAAATTCATTTAATTTTTGTCCAAATGTATTTCACTGACAAACATGGTCTCATTACAATATGTACTTTGTGTGGAAAATACATTACCGAATGCATTTTTCACAATGATATGTATTTACTGGATATGACTGGTCACCCCTCTGAGCCTGGTTCCTCTAGGTTTCTTCCTAAATTTCGTCCTTCAGGGAGTTTTTCCTAGCCATTGAAATTCTACACTGTTGTTGTTTGCTCCTTGGGGTTTCAGGTTGGGTGTTTTTGTAAAAGCACTTTGTGATAACTGCTGATGTAAAAGGGCTTTATAAATACATTTGATTGATTTACCTTGTGGTCCTGTTATGTTCGAGTGACCTTTCTCATAGGCTAGTGTATGTTCTAGTAATGTAAGCAATCATTTCCCATCTAGTTTTCTAACAGGATTCATTTTTTACATAAAATGGTGGGTTAGAATGGTGGATAATTTGATAACAGACAAAAATGCTACTATTAAGGCTTATTTTATTATTAATTAAATTGTGTAGACATTCTTGCTATTTAATGATAATTGACATGTACAAAAGTATAAAAATGTGTATTTCACCTTGAGGGGTACATACTTAGTATACTGCATAAAACAATGTTCACAGACCAAAATGACATTGATGTAAGGCTTGTTATATTTGATATCACTTCACAGCAGACCTGAATATACAACCACACTTTCAAAATGTTAATTACTGACATATTGATAACATCACTTTTAGCTGTTTAAATACATTTTAGCAATACATTTACAAAATGCGTTTCAATCTGGACTATATTTTATTACGATATTCTTACGTACTGCAGCGACCTTGGTAAAACCACTACTACCCAGCAAACATGTTACGTAACCACGACCAACCGTGACGTAGTGGATTGGTCATGTCGTGACATTACCTACTTACAACGTTGTGGCAATGTTGTCCGAAAGTAATTGCATGACCACATCTTCCTCACCTGCTCAGGACGTCGCACAAACGTAATTAAATGACGTACTGACAACATAAAAACGTACGTACCAGTTTGGTAACGATCTTACGTAACCACAAATGGAAAAGTTAAACTCTTATTTTTGTTGCTACAGCGTACTTTGCTTACAATGTCATTACTTGCCACCACATCGGAAACCATATTCCAAATATTTCAGAGTTCAGCTGAAAAAACAATTATACTCCAATACACGCAATTGCTCAATTCAAATGCCATGTAGCCTAATCGCTCACAATAACAGATGGAAGGCATACACAAATTAACTGTGCACGCATGGAAGAGCCGCAGCTCGAGGGTCCCGCCATGTCTTCGCTGTAGTATATGAACTAAATAGTCGAGAGAAGTTTACCTCAGCAATTACATTATCGCGGTGGCTGTATACTTATGATGTGTTAAACTATATTTATGTTTTTTACTCCAGTTTAAGATAATTCTGGTTTAGTCGTGTCTGTGAGTTTTCACAAGAACTCTTCTACTCTGGTTAGCCCAATAGCTATAATAGAGCTTAAGTTTCAGCCGCTATCATAGTTTTTTTGAATTGCTCATTTTTTTCTATTTAGAAATGATGTAATCATTTATGTTAACCTTTCAAACTACAGCAAGGTACTATCGGTTTTTCTAATCTAGCAATTATCCAATTTAGAAATTCTTATTTAGTCGTGTAGCCTACACAGTATACCTTGCTAGCAACTGCAGGTAGAGCAAGTTTTCTGTTACACAGTAACATACCTGGCTAACTAGCTACTGCAGCTAGTTAACACTACTGTACGACTACTTAACAAACATCTGCTTAGTTCGTTAAGCCGATAATTTCTGGGGCACCGTGTCATCATTTCTGGACAAGGAATCTCAGGTAAGCTTATTTAACTTCTTTACAAAGCAGATAGCCATCTTATCAATCTGACAAATTAGCTAAAATCACTTTGGTAGTTATCATTGAATAACATTAACTCTGTAGAGCAAGCCAACTAGCGTTAGCAAGCTACACAGTACTGTAAGTCAACTACTGTAGCTAGCTTGATTGATTGGTTGTTTTTTCCCCAGCCAGGCTGAGCTCAGTGCAAGAAGTGTTTCACTTGCTGGGACAGAGATAAATACTGAAGTCGAGTTTTGAGTATTCAAGGTGTGACTAAGCACACGGTAATCATCATGTTTTCAAAGTATTTCCGTTGTGTACTTTATTGCTGTAATGTGCATTAGGCTACCGAGTGGAACATTATTAACTATAAACTGATCAAACAAGAAATATTATCCAACCGTCAAAATACAATAACACAAGCGAAAATGGAAGCTTTACTCTTCTTCGTTGTCAGAAATGAGTCTGAGTGGTCATCAATTCAATCTTCACCTTCCTTTGTTGTTGGGACCCAGAACTGCACCTGATCATGGACAATGAAAACAAGTTTTAAAAGAGTATAAGTGTCCACAATCTGATTCAGTTATTTCATAATAATTTTATTATATCACTTTTACATTATTATCATGTCTTGTTGAATCATGCTTTGTGTGAACTCAGTAAATATCTTTACATTTGCGTACTTACGAGGTGACTCAATGGTTAAACAGCTCTGGAAAAAATTAAGAGACCACTCCTAATTTTTCTTAAATCAGCATCTCTACATGTATGGCAGCCATTACATTCCAGTGTCTGTTAAATTTCAATAAAGGCACACCTCATTTTACTTAATGAGGTACTGATTAGGTGATTACCTGAACCAAATCTAATGACTCCGTCTAACTATTAGACGACAAGGTGTTGGGCAAAGCTGAAAATTTGACTAGTCAGAGAAGATGACCTTACTCCATTCCTCTATGGTCCAATCCTTATGGTCTTTTACAAACTTCAGCCTTGCTCTTCTTTGCTTCTCCTTGATGAAGGGCTTTTTTCTAGCTTTTCACGACTTCAGCCCTGCCCCTAGGAGCCTGTTTCGAACAGTCCTTGCCGTGCACTTCACCCTAGCTGCTGTTTGACATTCTTTTTGTAGGTCACTTGATGTCATTCTACAGTTGTTGAGTGGCATTTGAATGGAGTTGACGGTCATCTCGGTCAGTAGACAGTCGTTTTCGCCCTCTGCCAGTCTGTAGATTTGTTGTCCCCAATGTCTGTTGCTTCACCTTGTTCTTATGAACCGCCGTCTTTGAAATTTTCAGGGTGGAAGCAACCTGACGCTCCCTGTATCCCTCTGCCAGTAAAGCCAGAATTGAAACCTTTTCCTCACTTAAAGCTTTTCTTTTCAGCTCTTTTGTCATGCTGAACAGTTTTTTTATTCAAATTACCCTTGAGGTACTACTTGCACTGTTTTTGCCATCCAGCTAGTTCTATTGCAAGAGGATAGTGATGACCACAGCAGTGGTTTTTATACTTTTCCTCGTTAGATTAGATTTGGTTTAGGCAATCACCTAATCAAGTACCTCACTGAGTAAAATGAGGTGTGCCTGTGTTGGAATTTAACCGAAACTAGAAGGGAATGGCTGCCATACATGTAGAGATGCTGATTTAAGAAAAATTAGGAATGGTCTCTTAATTTTTTCAAGAGCTGTATATTATTAGTATTTTTGCATTACTGGTCTCAGTCTACATATCTTCCCTGAGACTGACCAACATATTTAGGGGAAATTGTCTTTATGATGACAAAAGCTAAAGTTGCATTTTTTATGCATCACATATTGGTACCCCAATAACTAGAGAAAGTGAAATATTACTTGATATTAAAGAACACACAAGCCAATTATATCAATAAGCTATCAATACATTTTGCGTACCCTAAAGCTGCATAAATAAAACACTAACAAGCGTATTGCACAAGCCTCTAGTTACAGCATTATTCTATTGATCATCTGTGTTTACAATCACTTAATTCAGTTGCTTGATCTGTGGTTCTTCGTACAGTCAGGGAAAGCTGCAATGATAAATGAGAATGCATATTACGGATTTCAACGTGTGTTAAAATATGACTACAAAATTGTGTACTTCCTCGAATCTGCTTAGCAGATTTTCCGTGTCAAAATGATCTTGCGCTGGAAATTAATATTTTAATGTTCCACTCGGTAGCCTAGTGCACATTACAGCAATAAAGTACACAACAGAAATACTTTGAAAACATGATGATTACCGCATGCTTAGTCACACCTTGAATACTCAAAACTCGACTTCAGTATTTATCTCTGTCCCAGCAAGTGAAACACTTCTTGCACTGAGCTCAGCCTGGCTGGGGAAAAAAACAACCAATCAATCAGGCTAGCTACAGTAGTAGTTGACTTACAGTACTGTGTAGCTTGCTAACGCTAGTTGGCTTGCTCTACAGAGTTAATGTTATTTGATAACTACCAAAGTGATTTTAGCTAATTTGTCAGATAGATAAGATAGCTATCTGCTTTGTAAAGAAGTTAAATAAGCTTACCTGAGATTCCTTGTCCAGAAATGATGACACGGTGCACCAGAAATTATGTCGGCTTAACGAGCTAAACAGATGTTTTTTAAGTAGTCGTACAGTAGTGTTAACTAGCTGCAGTAGCTAGTTAGCCAGGTACGTCACTGTTACAGAAAACTTGCTCTGCCTGCAGTTGCTAGCAAGGTATACTGTGTAGGCTACACGACTAAATAAGAATATTTCTAAATTGGATAATTGCTAGATTAGGATTAGAAAAACCAAAAGTAACTTGCTGTAGTTTGAAAGGTTAACATAAATGATTACATCATTTCTAAATAGAAAAAAATTATCAATTAAAAAAAACTATAATAGCGGCTGAAACTTAAGCTCTATAATAGCTATTGGGCTAACCAGAGTAGAAGAGTTCTTGTGAAAACTCACAGACACGACTAAACCAGAATTATCTTAAACTGGAGTAAAAAACATAAATATAGTTTAACACATCAGAAGTATACAGCCACCGCGATAATGTAATTGCTGAGGTAAACTTCTCTCGACTATTTAGGAGTTCATATACTACAGCGAAGACATGGCGGCACCCTCGAGCTGCGGCTCTTCCATGCGTGCACAGTTAATTTGTGTATGCCTTCCATCTGGTATTGTGAGCGATTAGGCTACATGGCATTTGAATTGAGCAATTGCGTGTATTGGAGTATAATTGTTTTTTCAGCTGAACTCTGAAATATTTGGAATATGGTTTCCGATGTGGTGGCAAGTAATGACATCGTAAGCAAAGTACGCTGTAGCAACGAAAATAGGAGTTTAACTTTTCCAGTTGTAGTTACATAAGATTGTTACCAAACTGGTACGTAAGTTTTTACGTTGTCAGTATGTCATTTAATTACGTTTCTGCGACGTCCTGAGCAGGTGAGGAAGATGTGGTCATGCAATTACCTTCGGACAACGTTTCCACAACGTTGTAAGAAGGTAATGTCACGACATGACCAATCCACTACGTCACGGTTGGTCGTGGTTACGTAACGTATTTGCTGGGTCCTTGTTTGGAGCATTGTGTAGAGCGCCCGACAAGAGAGCGGAAAGTTGCGTGTTCGTAATACAGCCATGCACTTATAGTAATAAGTTTTTTCAAAATATATTTAAGGAATCCAATTGCAACACTTTGGCATACATTTATCAAATGTATAGAAATAATATATTTAAAATACATATATTTTCCGTATGGGCAGCTTGTTAATATTGAGAGAAGTCCAACATATTGAATTGGCAAACTATAAGATCACAGTTACTTTGACTGGCTGTGCTAGCTAAGGCAAACATGGCATTTGTCATTGCAACAATACAGTACTACACACATATGTTAATCAACACAATATACTTGCTTTCTGCTGCTGTTTTAAAAAAAAAAAACGTATCTATGGATGCAGAATCGCAAAGATCACAAGGTTAATATTGCAGCGTCAACAAGCTTAGGTTACCAGACGCTTTTTAGAAGGAAGACAATGTCGGGAGCGAGGAGCAACAAGTGCAAGAGATATCACACGCTCCCGTTGGCAGAAGGAAATATTCAATAGCAGCGCATGCGCACTTTCGACAGGCACACTGAATTTGCACGGTCATTGAATTCTTCGTAACACCGGGACCATTTCACAATATTACAGCCCAATCTAAAGTAAGCAGCAGGCATTTCACCAAAGACCAGCTAGGTCAGGGCTGCACAACCCTGTTTCTGGAGATCTACTGTCCTGCAGGTTCTCTCTCCTCAACTCTAATTTAGCACACCTGATTCCAATAATTGCGCAGTAAAAGAATGGGTTTCCACTATTCTCTTTTCACTTGACGAAAAAGTCAGCTATCGTCACCTACCTTGACAGTTATTGTATCAATGTTATTAATGAATGAAGGAAAAATGAACGTTGTTGTGGCATGAAATGAAATAGCTTTGGTAGTGTAAAGTTTGTCTTCAGTCTTGCTCGCAATTGCTCGATTCTTACAACTATTCCAAGTAGTAAGATACTAGTAGGCCTATTACTGGCTAATAAGCCGTTAAACTTCATAGGAAACGTTAGTCAGTTTAGCGATGCTTAATGGTGTCTAGCTAAATATTCAAACTTGGCGTTATGTTAGTGCGTGACAAAATGATCTAATGTTGAGACACAATTGTATGATGAAGTAGTATGTCCTCATCGGTCCCAATACTGGCATACTAGCTCACCATCCGCGAAGTACGTACTTGTAGTATGCGATTTGAGAATTTTCATTAGTCAGGGTCATGACTACTGTGCTGTCCCCGAACCAGCTTCACTGGACGTCATTTCATGAAGAGTACCTTCGTAATAGTTTTTGTATGTCGATACATACATCTTAAATCCTTTCTCCAACTTGTTAGCTGGAGCCTTGCAAATATGATTAACATTGTTCATTTTAGGCAACTCTTGTAAACATCTTGAATAAAAGTGTACCATTATTTTAATAACGGAGCGGCACAACCGGAAATGCAGGAGCAGTATTAAGGAGAATGCGGAAGCGGTTGTGCAGGCAGCCCATTCACCTGCTATATATCCCAATCCCAGAAACCCTGTGCAGCCCCCTTCTTTCCTATTACCATAACAACCTGGTAAACAAAGAACTGAATGTGCCCGTTTCTAAACAGAACAGGGCACATTCAGACACTACGCCTTCCGCCGATATAAAATTCTTAAATAAAATGTTCAGACAAGTAGCATGACAGAATCAGATTAGTATTTGATTTCAATGAATGTGGTAAGAGGAAAATTGTAATAAGATGTAGGAATAAATCAAATGTAAGGCATTTTAAGCTGCCAATGTGAACCGGGCGTAACTAAGGAGGAATGTTTTGAGGCAGCAGAGCAATTGGTACTACTCCGGTTGTCAGTTCAACCATTGGAAAGCATGAACACAAAACTACATGAAATAAATTTTCAGACAAAGCATAATGCAAACTGGATAGATAGAAGTGATGAATGTTGTTGCCCTCCCTGGATTTGAACCTGGGTCTCCCACATGAGAGGCTATGTGTTTAACCACTACGCCACAGTATAGCGTCTCAACATAAGATCAAGTTTGAATATTTCGCTAGACACCATTAAGCATTGGGTTAAACTAACGTTTCTTATTGAGTTTACCTCCACCACAAATAGCATCTATGAACTGTATGGCTGTGTCACAGGCCGTTTTAACAGCTTATTAGCCAGTAATAGGCTTATTAGTATCTACTAACTTACTACTTGGAATAGTCATAAGAATTGAGCAATAGCTAGCGAGACTGAAGATGAACTTTCCACTGCCAAAGCCATTTAATTTAATGGCACAACAACGATGGTTTTTCTTTCATTTGTGAATGACACTGATACAATAACTATCAATATAGGTGATGAAAACTGACCTTTTCATCTAGTGAAAAGACAAGAGAATCGTGGAAACCCCTACTCTTTTACTGCCCAGGGGGTTTTGATCTAGCCTATATTACCCCATAAAGCATGCATGGATATGTACTTTGAAAATCCACCAGAAATAGTCGCAATATAACCGTAAACAGTTCTATTTTAGGCTTACTATAACGTAGCTATTGAAGGTTGTGGCAAGCAAAGTTTTGTCTATCCTGAACAAATCCTAATGCATAATTTGTTTTGACTGTGACGAGCCTCGAACGTGGAACACACTCCCTCACGACATTCGCTCTTCTTGGCCGGATCTGCTTACGCGGTCCGACAAAAATAACATCCAAACAATAATCAGTATAAAATTCTACTTTATTTCCAAATTGGACAGGCAAAAACTTGTGCAAGGGGGTACAGTGAACAGCTGTCTCTACTACAGTTTCAAGACACCTAAGGCCAGATTTCTCAAATGAAAGGCCATCATCAACAAGAAGTAGTATTACTTATTAATAATGTTGGCGTGGGAGTTATATTGCTTGTAACAAGAATGGGAATCTTAAAAGGCTGTGACTAGGGATTTAATTAAAAGGCTTGTCACTAATTTTCCTCGCAAACATACGTACACACAATGACTGGCATCCCTGACAGGCATACTAAAGATTCTCATTAAAAAGAATTTAAGAAAGAAAAATAAGCACAAAGTAGATTAAAAAAAAAAAATTCTCACTCATTCATCATGATCTACTGAAATACATTAGAGTATTCCACTTGCGCTGATTGGGAGAGACCAGAGTCCTCTTTAATGGGGATGAGAAAGTCTCACCCCTGCCCCTTTACCAACTTCAAGGGCTAGCCTGGCTCAGCACCGGAAGTCACATTTGGCCACAAACCCCTCCCCTACATGTAGGCATCTAACACAGACCCCTCAAGCACATACCAATAGGTCACCCCATGCCTGAGGACATCATCAGCTCTCCTGCTCGTCTTTAACCAGCAGGACTGTGTGCTGCCCTCCACTGGCCACCATCAGTACTATGCGCTTCTCCAGCTGCTTTCCCGTCATCTTTACAGGGCTCCACTCGTCGTCTTCCTCACCCGTGCCAAGCTGCAGGTTAGTACCCATGCCCCAGGCATAGACTGACCCTGCAACACACACGGACAAAAATCAGTGGACCGCATAGACACAACATATGGCAGAGACAGACAAGGAGCCCACCACATGCACAGTGATTTATGAGATCATAATTTTTACTCCCCAACCGGAGAAGAAGCCCCTAACTGAGGCGACATTCTGCCAGTTTCCTCAATAATGAAATCCGATCAATTCATTTTCTGGTTCCCAAAAACAGAATAGGTAACAAACTGAGTTGATTACATTTCGACTTTACCTGCGGTAAAATATATACAGTTGTGCTCATAAGTTTGCTTACCCTGGCAGAAATTGTGAAATTTTGGCATTGATTTTGAAAATTTGACTGATAAACTGTCTTAAAAAAAAACTATTATTTTAGGATAGTGATCATATGAAGCCATTTATTATCACAGTTTGGCTCCTTTTAAAATCATATTGATAACAGAAATCCCCCAAATGGCCCTGATCAAAAGTTTACATACCCTTGAATGTTTGGCCTTGTTACAGACACACAAGGTGACACACACAGGTGAAAATGGCAATTAAAGGTAAATTTCACACACCTGCGGCTTTGTAAATTGCAATTAGTGTCTGTGTATAAATAGTCAATGAGTTTATTAGCTCTCACATGGATGCACTGAGCAGGTTAGATAGTGAGCCATGGGGAGCAGAAAAGAACTGTCAAAAGACCTGCGTAACAAGGTAATGGAACGTTATAAAGATGGAAAAGGATATAAAAAGACATCCAAAGCCTTGCAAATGCCAGGCAGTACTGTTCAATCACTTATTAAGAAGTGGAAAATCCAGGGATCTCTTGATACCAAGCCAAGGTCAGGTAGACCAAGAAAGATTTCGTCCAAAATTGCCAGAAGAATTGTTCGGGATACAAAAACCCACAGGTAACCTCAGGAAAAATACAGGCTGCTCTGGAAAAAGATGGTGTGGTTGTTTCAAGGAGCACAATACGACAATACTTGAACAAAAATGAACTGCATGGTCGAGTTGCCAGAAAGAAGCCTTTACTGTGCCAATGCCACAAAAAAGCCCGGTTACAATATGCCTGACAACACCTTGACATGCCTCACAGCTTCTGGCACACTAATTTGGAGTGGCGAGACCAAAATAGAGCTTTATGGTCACAACCATAAGCGCCATGTGTGGAGAGGGGTCCAACAAGGCCTAGTGAACAGAATACCATCCCCACGGTGAAGCATGGTGGTGGCTCACTGATGTTTTTTGGGGTGGGGGACTCTAAAGGCAAAGGGAATCTTGTGAAAAATGATGGCAAGACGAATGCAGCATGTTATCAGAAAATACTGGCAGACAACTTGCATTCTTCTGCACGAAAGCGGCACATGGGACGCTCTTGGACTTTCCATTACGACAATGACCTTAAGCGCAAGGCCAAGTTGACCCTCCAGTGGTTACAGCAGAAAAAGGTGAAGGTTCTGGAGTGGCCATCACAGTCTCCTGACCTTAATATCATCGAGCCACTCTGGGGAGATCGCAAACGTGTGGTTCATGCAAGACGACCAAAGACTTCGCATGACCTGGAGGCATTTTGCCAAGACGAATGGGCAGCTATACCACCTGCAAGAATTCGGGGCTTCATAGACAACTATTACAAAAGACAGCACTCTGACATTAATGCTAAAGGGGGCAATACACAGTATTAAGAACTAAAGGTATGCAGACTTTTGAACAGGGGTCAGTTCATGTTTTTCTTTGTTGCCATGTTTAGTTTTACGATTGTGCCATTCTGTTATGACCTACAGTTGAATGTGAATCCCATAATAAATAAAAGCCTGCTCACTCATGTTTTCTTTACAAATGGTACACATATTACCAATTCCCCAAGGGTATGCAAACTTTTGAGCACAATTGTAAATATACAAAAGTACAATCACATTGTTTAGGACTGAAGGGTGACTTGAATTATTACCGATGCATACTTCAAAAGAGTAGCTTCTCGCTAGCTCGAGCATGGTCTGCCCACCTCTTTCCTAGGTTCTGGCAAATTGAATTCACAAGTTCCATTGGAAATGACAGTCCTACTGCGATCTCACCCTGTCTCAGACCAATCACCAAACAATCCCAATCAAAATGAAGTATGCAGCAGGTCATTTGGGGAAGAAGATGCACTGCCCTGTGGCAATCTAGAATTATATGTCACTCTTATTTTGTCTTCTGAACCAAAAATTTGTTTGCACAACTGAACTTTTCAGCGGGAAAGAGATTTCAGAGGGTTGATGATGTGACCGGACTCTACACTTAATGGGATCAAAAAAATCCTAGTCAGGTGTGAACATGGTAAGTTTTTTTGTAGTTTAAGAGATTTTATATCACTAGTTCACATGTTGATATTGGCTTTGTTTTGTATTCGCCAGTGAGATAAAATAGTACTTAGCCAGTCAGAGATTGTCAAGAGATCATTGCAGAATTTCAACACTAGTCTCAACTAGGGCTGCACAATTTGGATAAAAGTATTGAACCGCAAGTTTGTGTACAAATATCGCAATCATTTATGAAAAGACGAGAAGAAAACTGGTCAGGGAGGCTTCCAAGAGGCCTAAAGCAACATTAAAGGAACTGCAGGAATTTTCTAGTACTGGCAAGTACTGGCTGTGTGCTACATGTGACAACAATCTCCCGTATTCTTCATATGAATGGGCTGTGAGGTAGGGTGGCAAGACGGAAGCCTTTTCTTACAAAGAAAAACATTCAAGCCTGGCTGAAGTTTGCAAAAACAAACATCAAGTCCCCCAAAAGCACGTGGGAAAATGTGTTATGGTCTGATGAAACCAAGGTTGAACTTTTTGGATATAATTCCAAAAGGTATGTTTGGCGCAAAAACAACACTGCAGATCTCCAAAAGAACACCATACCCACAGTGAAGCATGGTGGTGGCAGCATCATGCTTTGGGGCTGTTTTACTTCAGCTAGAACCGGGGCCTTAGTCAGGGTGGAGGGAATTATGAAGAGTCCCAAATACCAGGCAATTTTGGCACAAAACCTTCAGGCGTCTATTAGAAAGCTGAAGAGGAAGTTCACCTTTCAGCACGACAACGACCCAAAGCACACATCCAAATCCACAAAAGCATGGTTTCACCAGAAGAAGATTAATGTTTTGGAATGGCCCAGCCAGAGCCCAGCCCTGAATCCAATTGAACATCTGTGGGGTGATCTGAAGAGGGCTGTGCACAGGAGATGTCCTCGCAATCTGACAGGTTTGGAGCACTTTTGCAAAGAAGAGTGGGCAAATATTGCCATGTCAATATGTGCCATGGTAATACACTCCTACCCAAAAAGACAGTGCTGTAATAAAATCAAAAGGTGCTTCAACAAAGTATTAGTTTAAGGGTGTGCACACTTATGCAACCAGGTTATTGTGAGTTTATTTTTTATTTTTCCACCTCAAAGATTTCAGTTTGTTTTTCAATTGAATTGTTCATGTTATAGGTCACATTAAAAGGTGGAAAAAGTTCTGACATGATTTATCTTTGTCTCATTCTTTTACAACACAAGAATCTGGCATTTTAACAGGGGTGTGTAGACTTTTTATATCCACTGTATTTTTCTTAATTCTCACTACGTATTTGTCAGGTGCCATGTCACAAGAATTTCATTGTGCAGGATGACACTGTGTTGTTCAGTGCATTTGACAAATAAACTTGATCCTCAACCCTTGAGCAACACTTTCTCCTGTATTACGTAGCCGACGTTTGCAGGCAACGACCTATTATATATTTCTTAGGGCTGGGAAACAAAAACAATTAAATCTATTATTAAAATCGCCATTATAAATCTATGCATTTTCTCTTTGGAGGTGTTAACTGAGTGGGAGGTTAGAGAAAAAAAGTACCAGCCATCTTGACGGACAGTGCTGCTAATATGCTATATAATGGTGATATAGTATATGCATGCCTCAGCTTCTGTACTCAGATCACTGGATACAATCGATTACAACCTTACGTTTTATCACTGTTGCAAATTACTGACATCAAAAAGGGCCAGACATTGGAAGTTTTTATACATTGGAAGGCAGTCATGCAAAAACATCCTGAATATCTGAGAAATTTAGTTGGCAGAACAACTTTTACCAAACACTATGGTAAACTAAAGACTGGATAGTGCTGGAGATACCGTGGGCCTATTCTCGGTAAAACCGCTTTTGAATATTTTTACCCCACATTCATGGAATCCCATTGAGAGTGATCTTAAGTTAAATGTTTTAGTGCCTTTAGGGCGTTTTCCTAACGTATGTTATATTTTCATTTTGTATGAGTTTTTATTGTGGTAATACAGGGCTCAACTGTGAAAGAGACCTTGGTCTAAGTCGATTTCTCTGTATAAAAAAGGTAAATAATATGATACGTGTTGTGGCATTGATGGAGCGGCTTCATGTTGGCTGTTTCACACACACACATTCAACTTAGCCTCGCAGGCTGCTCTCAAACTTTCAGCAATCGCACACTTGCTTGGTCGGGTCTGGCGCAAGCTGTTTTTACATCAGCCAGGTGCTTACAGAGAAGCAGGAGTTGCTGGACCTGCCTTTGCACAATCTTCTGATAAACGTGGTGACCTGGTGGAATAGTGTGGTAACTGGTAAAGTGCAGATCGCAAACAATTTGTTCTTTCTGAACAACTTTTTACTGCCTTGAGAGTAACAAGTCCTTTTTAGTGTCTCTTTCAACTGTATTATTCAGTCGAAGAGTTTGCGGTGGATTTGTACAACATAACTGGTTTCATATGCGTCCTCCAGTTCCAGCCAACAGCTATTTACATTCGCAGAGAAAAATAAATCAAGCCAGGCAGAATTGCAAATACACATTATTAACTCATAATTGGACACAGGTTGCATTAATTAATGCAGAAAATTGATTGTGCTGATTACACATTTATATGAAAACAGAGGCTTTTACTTATACTGGCTAGCTGATGTTACCAGGAAACCAAAAAACTCCTGGTTAGAAGGTTCTCTATTGTTTTAACAGGAAATAACACCAATCATCAGCCGTTGTACAATATGGAAAAGTACAGGCAAAGTTGAACTTTCACTGCGCTGGACCTTTAAAAAACCCGGAAGAGATCCACTAGCAATGACTTCACCTTGTTTGGTAATAGCGTAGCTGACAGACGCCCCACACGCCACTGCCTGGGCTCCGTCCAGACCTTCGACTGGCGTGGGCTCGCGCTTCTCTTCTGCACCCTGGCCGAGACCCAAACGGCCATACTCCGCCCGGCCCAAACTGTATACCTTCCCTGAACAAATGCAGACACAAAGGAGACATCACATTTCAACGTCCTAAATTTAGGCAATATGAACAAGATGAGACTAGAAACATCCCAAATACGGAAGTTCAAGCTCTGACATGTTGGATCTGACCAAGAGTGTGTAAAATAATACTCCTTACCATCAGAGTCAAGACAAACTGTATGATGCTGTCCCCCTGCGAAGCTCATCCATTTAATGGTGGAGTTTTTAAAGCACGTAAGTTTAATTGGAACGAAGCAGGTGGTTATTTCTTTGGTTCCTGAAAAGCACAGAGGTCTATAGTCATTGGTTTTTGCACAACCATTTCTCTGTTGCAAGTGCCTGCCATTCTAAAGCAGATAGTTGCACAGCATAGAAAAAAGGCAATGGAAAGTTTGACTCAGTAAATACAAGAGCACGCTGGACACCCTAGTGGTGAACAAAAAACTGAAAAGTCATGATTTTACATATAAGCCTTTTGTTCAGCATAGGAGACTTCTGGCTGTCACCTGTGAGAGATGTAATACACTATATGGCCAAAGCTTCTGGACAACCGACCATTACACCTATATGAGCTTGTTGTACATACCATTCCAAAACTATGGGCATTAATATGGATTTGCCCCCCCCCCCATGCAGCTATAACAGCCACCACCCTTCTGGGAAGATTTTGGAGTGTCTCAGAGAAATTGTGCCCATTCAGCCAAAAGAGAATTTGTGAGATCAGACATTGATGTTGGGCAAGAAGGCCAAGCTCGCAATCGCCATTCCCATTTATCCCATAGGTGTTTAGTGGGGTTGAGGTCAGGGCTGTGCAAGCCCCTCCACACCAACCTCGTCGAACCATGTCTTTATGGACCCCACATTGTGCATAGGGCCACAGTCATGCTGGAACAGGAAAAGGGCCTTTCCTGAACTGTTGCCCCTAAATTGGAAGCACCCAATTGTATAAAATGTTTTTGTATCCTGTAGCATTAAGATGACCCTTCACTGAAACTAAGGGGTCTAGCCCAAACCCTGAAACACAGCCCCAGACCATTATCCCTCCTCCACTGAACTTTACAGCAGGCACTATGCATTTCGGTAGGTAACGTTCTCCTGGCATCCGCCACACCCAGATTCATCCATCAGACTGTCAGATAGGGAAGTGTGAGCCATCACTCAAGAGAACAAGTTTCCACTTCTCCAGAGTCCGGTGGTGGCATGTTTTACACCACTAAAGCTGACGTGTGGCATTACGCATGTTGATGTGAGGCTTGCATACAGTTGCTCAGCTATGGAAACCCATTTCGTGAAGCTGCTGACGCAGTTTTTGTGCTGATGTTGCTTTCAGAGGTAGGTTGGAACAGATAGGCGATTTTTACATGCTACGCACTTCAGCACCCGGCGGCCCCACTCTGAGTTTGTGTGGTCTTCCACTTCGTGGCTGGGCTGTTGTTGCTCCTAGATGCCTCCACTTCACAATTACAGCACTCACAATTGACCGGGGCAGAAATTTCACAAACTGACTTGTGGCAAAGGTGGCATCCTATGACAGTGCATGTTTAAAGACCCTGAGCTCTTCAGTACGACCCATTGTACTGTCAATGTTTGTCTACATAGACATCATGGCTATGTGTTGAATTTTATGCACCTGCGAGCAATGGGTGTGGCTGAAACACCTGAACTAAATAATAGGTAGGGGTGTGCACATATTCTTGGCCATATAGAGTATGTCACAGCTATACAAACAAAGATTATTCTTGTTTCAAACAAGGTCATGATTTATCTGAAACGATAAACCCATCATGTTTGTGGACTGCAAAGCTAAGGCTTTGTGTACTGTATTGTTTGTTTTGTCCATCATTTCCTCCATTTCTGTTACAGTATTTCTGAATGTGGTTGAATAGTTGTTCACACTCACCAAGCTGATGATAGTTTGACAGCCCAAATCCGTAGACGTGGCCTTCTCCTGACACCGCAAAGGTCATATAGGCCCCACAGAAGGCGTCTGTAAAGTGAACCTTGCCTCTAGACTGGACCTTGACTATCTGTGGTATCAACAACCGTACTGTAATCAAACAGAAACATGGTCATATGATCAGACTCGCACGCAGTGATCAAACAGAAAATAAATGTAGTGACCATCTTGACCATAGAATATCCATTCATCATTTGAGTGTACACACCCAAACTAAAGCTAATAACTGGGCCAATATACTATGCATCCTTTTTGCTGAGCTGAACAGGTTAATGAGGGTTGTCTTGGTACTTACAAAGTCCTTTCCTGCCCCCTCGATTGGCAAAGAACTCTGGTACCCTTCCCAGCTGCCCCTGCTCTCCGCAGCCTGATGTGTAAAGGTCACCAATTGCAGTCAGCATTACCAAATGGTCATTACCTGAAGGGGGTGGGGGTATTGTCATAAAACCACATCAGTGTTGAGCATGGAACAATGTGGTAGAAAGCGCTGATGTTGAAAAAGCAATGCACTCGGACATGCAGAATAAGAAATCATGATCGTTCTAATACACAGGGTATCAACAGGTTTCAGCAAGTTAAAAGTTAAAGACTTTTTTAATGCCATTTCGAATTCAGTTTAAGACCAATTTCACAACTACACCCCACGCAAAAAATACATAAGGACACCAATTCAACTGAAGTAGGGTGGTGGGCAACAAAATGCAAGCAGTTTTGCAAGCGGCGCAGGGTGTGGTGCTCGATCCCGTGAGCGGTATCGCTTTCTGTGCATGATAGCTCATGGGTCGAGGCGCCAAAAGTTGAAATTTGTTCAACTCCTGAGCGGCGGCTGCCCGTGTCGACCAACGAACAGTGTTCATCTTGTCAACTAATCAAATCATTATCAACATCGATATTCAAGCATAAAATTGAAGGCGAATGAATTATTGCTGTTTCAGGTTTAGTTGTTGATGAGCACCAAAACAAGCAGCTGTTTAAGGTGCTTCCGTATTTGCATGTAACGGCAGGAGAACATGACTGTAGCACTGATATGCATTGTTAGTGAAGCAGGCTACTGTCTCTCCAATGTTGTTTAATTCTCTCCGCAGCGTCCGGCCAATCAGTGTCCCTATCATGAACATAATGTGTATAGTGATCCCAAAAGGGCTAGTGAGCTCTGGTTCAGTCTTGTACTAACTTTTGTTCAATTAATAAAAATAACAATTAATACAATTCTAACAATAGGCCTATAGCCTAATAATTATAACAAGAATAATATTGCACACAGATGAGAAATACAAATAATCTGCTTACCTGGCCAACTACATTATTTCATGTAGTTGTCTTTCATTTTTATTTAATTTACAAAAACATACATCTGTAAAGTCATTTTGAGACGACATACCAAACCTAACTTCACCAGAGCATTGTCGTTACTATAGTAACCAACGCAAACTTAGTGGTAGCTATGATGTGTACACCCCTGCATGGGTGTACACACAGTAGGCAGAATTTTCTCGCGGTTCAGTTGTCGCTTACCACGGCCTGTCTCTAGGTGCCTGTATCTACAGTTGTTAGAGCAGTAAGCCTACTGCTAAAAATAACGTTAATGGCTGTACGTCATGAGACTGTCGTCTGTGATATGACCAAACAGAACTGAGAAAAGCTGGTTATGGAAATTCTTGAACTAATGTACATTTGAGAAATGTCTGCTTTTCTATCGCCTGGTATGCAACTCTGGTCTTGTCATCTTGTCATGTTTGTGACATGTCTGAATAATATCAGAAGATCATTAGGTACTCTGACCATTTGTTAATCTGCCTAAACCAACAAGGGTATCTTTCCTTTGTTCTTCATGAATGTGGCCGACTGTCTTTTACGATGTCCCCCCCCCCGACAGTAAACACCTAGGGAAGGAAGGATGAGGTGGGGGGACAGCCCGCCCTTTGGGTAAAACCTATGTTACATAAGACAGCTGGGCACTCTTACCACACCCCTTTTAACTGTAATATATACTGACTGTTCATGTATTTTCCTCAGAGGGTTATTCTGTAAGCTTTTGACAAGCCTCTCTATTTGCAAATAAACTTAATTGTGCCAAAAGAATTTTGTCTCTATACTTACTCCTAAGAGTTCCTATCAAGGAATTACCATCACACCGAGCATTTGTTGGAGGCTTTTTGCATCGTTTTTGTTGTTTTTGTGTTTCTCACAGTTCATGTGATTCCACAGATATAATTCCCATAGTGCCAAGCTTGAAAGACTTCTAGCAAAAAACACAGTAGGCTTTGTTTTCGTTCCCTTCAACAGATTAGTTCAGTTCAACCACAAAGCAAAGTTGCTGTTGTCCAACAACTTCTGATTGAATTTGCACTTTCCCATGGAACATGCGGGACATTTAACAGCCAATGTCTACTATGGAGCTAGTTAAATTACCTAGCTTGTGTGGAATCATATGAATACATTTCATTGAAAGTTAAATGTGCTTAGATAATGAGAACAACCGAAACATCTGTGTTAGATTTTTTCACGCTCTGCCAAACTCAGGAATGTGGAATGTTTACATTTGTACGCCATGAGAACCCTTAGTCATGGCGTTCTTGTGGAAATGTGAACTGTGCTAACTAGACACGCCCTTCAATGTATATAACCGCTAGCAACCATATGGAGCCAAATTGAGCTCAAATGTATTGACCGTAGGAAAAGAAAAACGTAACAAATATTTTTTGAAAATAAAAATAAAAGCAAGGTTAACAACAAATATTTAATCGTATGAAAGAACTAAATTCAATCGTATAAAAAAAATATTCAAACTCATTTTGCAATCACAAGGAAAACAACTGAAAAGTGAGTTGTAAAACTACACCATGTAAACAAATCAAGACCACAATAGCTTAGGTAGTCAAAAAGAAGACCTAGTAAGTCCCTGTCTAGGCCACAAATAATATCGTGTAACTCTAGGGGTGGAAAAATTGGAGAAGAACAAGACCTAGTTACTTCCTGTCTTGGCCACAAATAATGCTGTGCAACTCTAGGGGTGGATGAATGAGAGAAGACCTAGTTACTCCCTGACTAGGCCACGAATAATATCACGTAACTCTCTAGGGGTGGATAAATTTGAGAGTCTGTGCTAATCTTAGCACGGGAACCAGTTAAAGTGCTAAACTGTATTTCGTGTGACCACAGTATGACACTGCTATTGTGTGTTAGGCGATTATGCAGTGATATGTACTAGTAAAATTAAATAATGCCGTCCTTCAGTCGTATGCATACAACAGGAGAAGGGGAACGGCAGCCTCTGATGTGCATGTGCTCATATTTAAATATCATGGCGCGAAATGGATACCAATAAAAACGAAAAGGATCATTAACAATGATGCCTGAAATCGAAATGGATAGAAAGAATAAGAATGTTTTCCAGCTAAGCAAGATGGATTCTGAGGAAGTTGTGCTTGGAGGACTCATGGAAGGTGTGGCACAGACAAAGAACAAAGACAAAGGAAAGTTCGTTTGTTGGCCGAGAGAGGACAAAAGTCAAGATGGCCAAAAGGAGACAAAGATGACAATGAAAACGGACGAAGTTGCATTGTGTTTGCCCACCTGGCCGAACGACAGCGGTCACAAGATGGTGTCCCTTTTATGGGACCCAGGAATCATGGATGATACAACGAACTGATGTGAGCTTTCATAATCATTGATTCAGAGTTCAAAATGTTTATTCCCAAAAGTGTATTGTACCTAAACATTCAAGACAGCTGGAACTTAAAGGATATTGATCACAACAAAAGTGTTAAGCGTTTAAAATTTTGTTCAGTGTACTTAATACAAGTAAATGTTCTGCCCTCCTCTATTCACACTTTTTAGATGCTAACTGCATTTCGTTGTACTGTACTTGTACTTGTTCAATGACAAAGTTGAATCTAATCTAAAAAAAAAAAAAAAAGAGATATGTGCTCCACCAGTTAAATAAAACAAGTAGTCAGGAACACTTCGGTGACTGGCAAGAGCTTTTTCAAGTCACTTCTCTGCGGATCAGAGGTGAAAATATATTTAATTTCTTACCAGTACTGACTGGGTGCATGAACTTCCATGCGCATTTTATGTGCCTTATTAGCTAACGATAGGCCTATTTGACGTGTCGAGCCTTCATAACTTTATAATTCATTATAACAGCTTCCAGTTATGTTGTGTGCATCATGTATTGTGCAGATCATGCAGATAGTCAATGCTATTTTGGCCCACGCCAATGATATTCTATTTGTCTTCTCCTGTCACTTTCAGTAGGAAAGCATTAACAATTAGCCTCCAACGAAATTATAATTAGAAAATCAAGAGATATGTATAGTAATGTATATCCTCTTCATATTTTCTACAATTTGCACTTCGTTTGCAAGTTTTTTCTGCTTGCATCTCTCATAGCTGCATGCCTTCTAGGATAAATATAATTGGTTTGTATGAGCTCAACATTGCTGACAACTGCTTATTTTCCGCGGTAATGGAATGGACAGTTATTTGCATATAGGAGGAAGTGGAGACGTGATCAGAAGCTTTTTTGTAGACTTCTAAGTGTAGTGGTTAGACTAGTACTGTTGTAAAGGAATTGGAAAACTATTTTATTCTTTATGTCATTATAATACAAACCCAACTCCTGACTACATTTAAGAATTTAATTTAGATTTTTATTGTAATTGACAATATTCTTCTAATTACGCTAGCAGAGCCATTCGTCTTCATTGACTAGTAAACACTGCAGAGGATGTTTGGTGGTGTAGCACGTGAGATGAGATGTGTACTCATAAAATAAAACAAGAAGTCAAGGAGACTACAGCGACTGGCAGAACTTTTTCAAATCACTCATGTGAGGATTACCCCGATTTACGATTATGGAATTTCTCCACAATTTCATAATCATGAGTATTTTCCATTGCGATTAGTACTAAAATCGTCTATCGTCCCATCCCTAATGGCCAGGCTTTTCTAATTGAATATTAATTTGAGAAGCACTTTGATGGTGAATAGCATGTTTGAATATGCATTCAAGAAATAGCCTGCTTTGTTGTGCTTTGTCATGTCTGTGAGAGCCGACCGCATTTACTGCGTTGATAATGTTTTATTCTGTGAGGCCTCCACTGGGGGGGGGTCTCACGACAATGTGATTAGGCCTTTATCAGGACCACTGCATAGTAACTTGCTGCCGTGCGCTGAGCTGTTAGCTAGTACACGTGGGGAAATCTAAACCGAGTGATAATCATTATTGTACAAATTCCGAAGTTTTCTAATCTGGTAAAATATAATCTCATGGTTTTATTAACAAAATATTAAAATAGTGTTTTCTCTCCTTGTCTGGGAGGGATAAGTGCTAGAATGAAGCATCCACATGGTAATAGTCTTTAACATTAAGAAAAACAGTGTCCCATGAGGACTGAATTTGAATCAAATATACTCAGACTATAAAACAATGGTTTACCCGTAATTAATTATCATAACATAAATTCCCCCTGCTTTCACTTCATTAAGTCATTGGAAAAGTGATACCATGAGAGAAAGCAGAACCACGGTGAATATGGCTACAGGAGGCGCCATCCTGCACCCGCACTGGCCATCATTTCAGGACGGATATGAAAAACAGAAAATTGATAGTAGAGATGAATGTAAAATCCATTCGATAAGGAGTTGCATACTGTATATTCATCAAAAAACAAAGTGAACATGGTAAAAACAAACATTCACAAACAATCAAAAACATCAAATGTGCAACACAGTCACTTGCGCGAAGGAATTATAAACCATATAACCTATGGACAAATTTGTCTTTCATAGCTAAAAAGCTCTGAAATTTGACTGTACCTCAGTACCTTCCCACAGGTCTGCAAACTTGGCTATCATGCATTTATAAACTAGTTTTGTGGCACATGCCTAACAAAATAAACAGTTTGCCCTCTAGGGGATAAGCTGCTTGACTAAACTGCAGGGGAGAAAAAACTCCAGCCCATGTTGCAGTGGTTTACCTGCTGCAACCACCAAGGCGATCATATTAGCATATATACAGGAGCCAAAAGGTAGCATTTTCACAGGTAATGGCCAAACTACCTCGTGAAAAACAAACAATGTCTTTATTAACTTCTTAAATTTTAGGGAGAATCTCCAACTCTGTTTCACTTCTATTTTATTTCAAATAGTGGCGGTCAGCCAAACACTAAATCACAACTTTTATGCATTTTTTGAACACGTCTTTGGTTCTATTGACATTAAAACTGCTCTATCATCAACAATGGGGGAGGACTTTAGGTCTCGACCCTCAGTTCAGTGGGTTTCCAATTTGTACATTTCAACATTAAAGCAATTGAGGGGAAATATATTTAGCTTTCGCTTAATGTTTGATTATCCCAAAATTGTATATGCTCAAGTTGAGGAAATTACCACAGGTGAGACCAGTCTGAACACTCAAATTTAACCCTTGGTAATAGGCTACCCTGATTTAATGGGAAACAATGGTTGGGGTCATCCTACGGAGACCATTCATTATACAATTTCCTGGCTTGACTTTAACCACTTATGGTGAGTCAGAGAGGCCAAATGCATGCTTTAATGTATATTAAATTTAAGTTGCCACACATTAAAAATTTGACATGGTCCTCAGACTGTTGTAAGATTGTGATATGTTATTACACATGTACTGTTATCATTGAAAAACACAAACAAAGAAAAAATATTATTTAATCAAACTCAATTCAGCATTGAAAATAGGACATCTAAGTTTATTGTGGAGAATAAACTTGCTTTTGGCAGTTTAATAGGGTATGAAGGGCTCCACATACTACAGGTCAGAGTACCACGGGCCAGTTGACTGGAAAGGTCACATGGTCCCAACACAGTGGAAGACACTGTTGTGGTGTTAATCTTGAATTAGTTAAGTGCTGGAAACTCACTATTCCACGACACACCCACACTGACTTGTTAGGACAACCAGGCAATTTCCTGGGTCCACATCACACTGACTGCAATAACTGATACAGTGGATATAAAAGTCGACACACCCCTGTGAAAATGGCAGGTTTTTGTGATGTAAAAGAATGAGACAAAGATAAATCATGTCAGAACTTTTTCCACTTTTAACGTGACCTATAATGTGAACAATTCATGATGTCATGTTGAGAATGATTTTCTGTTGAAAACTTAACTGATAGTAGCCGGTTGACGTCAATGTTATCTCAGCACCTATAATCTGAGGTGTGAGAGGGATTGACGAATGCCATTCATTGAGTTATGTGTCAGAGTGCGGTGTGTCAAATGTGTCTTGTTCACATTCATTTTCATTTGAGGAGCAATAAGACCTCATTGGTCAGATACTCCTTTTTTTGTTGTTTTGTCTTAATCATTTGTAACGTAAGTGTATGGGCCTTTTCTTTTTATTAGGGACTGAATTGTACTTTTAATGTTTTATCAAATATGTAATGTTTTTTCTTATACAGCTCTGGAAAAAGTTAAGAGATCACTCCTAATTTTTCTTACAGCATCTCTACATGTATGGCAGCCATTCCATTCCAGTGTCTATTAAATTCCAACACAGGCACACCTCATTTTACTTAGAGGTATTGATTAGGTGATTACCTAAACCAAATCTAATTTAATGAGGAAAAGTATAAAAACCATTGCTGTGGTCATCACTATCCTCTTGCAATAGGACCAGCTGGATGGCAAAAGCAGTGTACCTCAAAAGGTAATTTGAATTAAAAAAAAAACTATTCAGCATGACAAAAGAGTTGAAAAGAAAAGCTTTGAGTGAGGAAAAGGGTTCAATTCTGGCTTTACTGGCATAGGGATACAGGGAGCGTCAGGTTGCTTCCACACCGAAAATTTCAAAGACGGCCGTTCATAAGAACAAGGTCAAGGAAAAGTCATTGGGGACAAAGTTACAGACAGGCAGAAGGCGAAAACGACTGTCCACTGACCAAGATGACCATCAACTCATTCGAATGTCACTCAACAACCGTAGGATGACATCAAGTGACCTACAAAAAGAATGGCAAACAGCAGCTGGGATGAAGTGCGCGCCGAGGACGGTTCGAAACAGGCTCCTAGGGGCAGGGCTGAAGTCGTGCAAAGCTAGAAAAAAGCCCTTTATCAATGAGAACCAAAGAAGAGCCAGGCTGAAGTTTGCAAAAGACCATAAGGATTGGACCTTAGAGGAATGGAGTACGGTCATCATCTCTGACGAGTCAAATTTTCAGCTTTGCCCAACACCTGGTCATCTAATGGTTAGACGGAGACCTGGAAAGGCCTACAAGCCACAGTGTCTCGCCCCAGGGTTTTTCCTGCATAGAGGAATTTTTTGCGGCCCCCAAAGAGGTTTTAGCGAGCGCCAAAGGAAAATCACCAGTGCCAAAATTATAAGAATTAAAAAAAATAGCATTTTAAATCCTCTCCGAATGTGTTTAATAGCAATTTATCAAACAACTGTTGAACAAGCAGAACATAAACCGAAGGCTAATGAGATCCTCTAAACGACGTAATTTTCCCAGGTCGGTTATTTCACTTTTGTAATCCTGTTAATACTTTCCCCTTAAAAACATACTACCGCGTGTGTAGTCACGTGACTCCGCCCCGTCCAGTCAGCCGCATGGAAGCAACATGGAGAACTCAAACGGCGAGTCAACTGAGCAACTTGTACCAAAGAAAAACTAAGTGTCCGTCGTTTGGACACATTATGGCTTCAGTAAAGACGACACCTAACAAAATGAAGTCAAATGTAAACACAGAAAAACAGTTTCAGCAACCAAAGGTAATACCACCAATCGGTTTCCACACTTGGAGCACAATGACGTTATCGAACAGTGCATGACACAAAAAGTGAGACTGACAAGCCCCAGCAAGTGCGTCCACAAAGCAGGTGCCGATAACACAAGCATTTCCCAATGCTACACATTACGAAAAGGATTCAAGAAGATGGAAAGAAACTGATGCCATTTGTTACTACATTGCGAAGGATATGGCTCCCATAGCTACAGTGGAGCACAGCGGGTTTAAACAACTAGATATAACTCACGACAGAAGTTAGATTGTGCCATCGCGACCATATTTTTCCTAAACTTCGCTGCCCAACATGCACAAAACATGTCGTTAAAAGGTACTGTAGCTGCTGAACTGAAGTCTGTTCAGCACTTTGCAGCCATATCTGATCTCTAGTCAAGTAGGACGATGGACCGATACTTACTTACAGCCTTACTTTGCACTACGTTGACGATGAATGGAAGCTGCGCAACAGATGCCTTGAGACGGCATATTTTCCAGTCGATCACACGTCAGAGATGATTACACAGGGCCTGAGAGATATGCTTTCTGCGTGGGAACTCACGGAAGAGAACGCTGTGGCCATAACGACAGACATTGGCGCTAGTGTTGTCAAAGCTGCACAGCTCAATGGATGGACAGCAGCAGTGTTTTGGACACAGGCTGCACCTTGTAATCGGTATGTGCATATCAGCTTAACAGACACAATGCTATAATATTCAATAATCTAATTGGGGATATCTGGGTGGTGACTGGCTGCTATATTCTTTGTGTTTGTATGTGTCAAAAGATAATGTCTATGTTTTTATGACTTTTTTAATTCTCCTTTTCTGTGCTTATGTTCTTGTTAAGCACTTTGTTACATGTGTTTAAAAAGGTGCTATATAAATATTTTACTTCAGCACACTAAATACTGTGACAACAATTTAAAAAAAAAAGTTCATGTAGCACCTTAATGTTACAATGTAACTTCACATTACAAAACAAAGCAAAAAAAACTAATCAAAATAATGGTTCATTAATTGTAATTGAAGTAAAATGTTCAATTAATCGTGATTTTGATTTTAGGTCATATCGTCCAGTCTTATAGAATACCATGGCCTAATAAAAAGAGGAGGGTGAAATGCTCTGAAGCACGATTTGACCTCTGCAACTGACTGCCTCTCCCAACTCCCAGCTCCACACCCCTGTCCCTCAAACTCACTCCCCTCACCCCTTCCAACGTTATAATAAAATAATTTTTTTAACCAGTTTTGTTAATGGGGTTTCATTTATTCAAGCATGATAGACATTTTTGTTTATCAAATGGTCAGAAATAACAAGAAAATGCATAGATTTCTGTCATAAGGTAACTCATTCACTTTACGGTACGCGGACCAATCATGCTTACTGTTGTGCGTAGTCACCCCCCAAAGGGCCATTCTGAGCCAGGAAAAACCCTGGCACCCACCGTGAAATTTGGTGAAGGATCGGTGATGATCTGGGGATGCTTCAGCAAGGCTAGAATCGGGCAGATTTGTCTTTGTGAAGGACGCATGAATCAAGCCAAGTACAAGGTTATCCTGGAAGAACACCTGCTTCCTTCTGCTCTGACAATGTTCCCCAACTCTGAGAATTGGTTTTTACAGCAGGACAATGCTCCATGCCACACAGCCAGGTCAATCAAGGTGTGGATGGAGGACCACCAGATCAAGACCCTGTCATGGCCAGCCCAATCTCCAGACCTGAACCCCATTGAAAACCTCTGGAATTTGATCAAGAGGAAGATGGATGGTCACAAGCCATCAAACAAAGCCGAGCTACTTGAATTTTTGTGCCAGGATTGGCATAAAGTCACCCAACAGCAACGTGACAGACTGGTGGAGAGCATGCCAAGACACATGAAAGCTGTGAATAAAAATCAGGGTTATTCCACCAAATATTGATTTCTAAACTCTTCCTAAGATAAAACAGTAGTATTTTGTTGATGAAAAATGAATATGAATTTGTTTTCTTTGCATTATTTGAGGTGTGAAAACAATGCATAATTTTTTGGTTATTTTGACCAGTGGTTTTCTACAAATAAATACTTTAAATGACAATATTTTTATTTGGAATTTGGGTCTAATGTTGTCAGTAGTTTATAGAATAAAACAAAAATGTTCATTTTACTCAAACACATACCTATGAATAGTAAAACCAGAGAAACTGATAATTTTGCAGTGGTCTCTTAATTTTTTCCAGAGCTGTATGTGTGATAGGGGGGAGTGTGGAATCATATGAATATGTTTCATTAAAAGTTAAATGTGCCTAGATAATGAGAACAGAAACATCTGTGTTTAGGTTCTCTCTCTGTAGGTCACGCACTGCCAAACTCAAGAATGTCAACAATACCAACACTATATGCTATGGTCAACAAGCTTACAAATCCCCTAAAGCAGATAGCATAGGAACATGCCCACTGTGATATGTAATGAATTTGTTTCTTTCGTGAAAAAATCAAAAGTATTAGATGGACCATCAGAACTACACAGTCAAACAATGACACTGTACAGTCATTACGACCACTAAGACATAACTCAGTTATTATGTCGCATTTTAATACAACTGACCAAAAATCCCTAGAAAAAAACAGTTCGACATCTTAAAG
This sequence comes from Esox masquinongy, assembly GCA_016801175.1. Lineage (NCBI taxonomy): Eukaryota > Metazoa > Chordata > Actinopteri > Esociformes > Esocidae > Esox > Esox masquinongy. Next base: position 2,322 of record JACXGI010008470.1, on the reverse strand, counting down.
CTTTCACATGTCGACACTGCCATCTGACTTATTTAGCTATTTTTAACTCTTTAACAATGGATCTACAGCAAATAGTTTCTTAAGCCTTTTTAAAAAAAAAAAAAGAACACTCAATGCATCTATATTGAACAACTATAGACCTGCATCAAATCACCCTTTTATTGCCAAGATCATTGAGAAGGTTGTCTTCTATCAACTCAGCGATTTTGTGAACTCAAGCAGTCTCTTAGACAAATTTCAGTCAGGCTTCCGACATAACCACAGTACTGAAACGACACTGATAAATAATGTAAATGATACAGTGAGGGAAAAAACTATTTGATCCCCTGCTGATTTTGTACATTTGCCAACTGACAAAGAAATTATCAGTCTATAATTTTAACGGTAGGTTTATTTGAACAGTGAGAAACAGAATAACAACAAAAAAATCCAGAAAAACGCATGTCAAAAATGTTATAAATTGAATTGCATTTTTATAAGTGAAAAAAAGAGCTGTCCAAGGATGTCAGGGACAAGATTTTAGACCTACACAAGGCTGGAATGGGCTACAAGACCATCGCCAAGCAGCTTGGTGAGAAGGTGACAACAGTTGGTGCGATTATTCGCAAATGGAAGAAACACAAAAGAACTGTCAATCTCCCTCGGTCTGGAACTCCATGCAAGATCTCACCTCGTGGAGTTGCAATGATCATGAGAACGGTGAGGAATCAGCCCAGAACTACACAGGAGGATCTTGTCAATGATCTCAAAGCAGCTGGGACCATAGTCACCAAGAAAACAATTGGTAACACACTACGCCGTGAAGGAATGAAATCCTGCAGCGCCCGCAAGGTCCCCCTGCTCAAGAAAGCACATGTACAGGCCTGTCTGAAGTTTGCCAATGAACATCTGAATGATTCAGAGGAGAACTGGGTGAAAGTGTTGTGGTCAGATGAGACCAAAATCGAGCTCTTTGGCATCAACTTAACTCGCCGTGTTTGGAGGAGGAATGCTGCCTATGACCCCAAGAACACCATCCCCACCGTCAAACATGGAGGTGGAAACATTAAGCTTTGGGGGTGTTTTTCTGCTAAGGGGACAGCACAACTTTACCGTATCAAAGGGACGATGGAAGGGGCCATGTACCGTCAAATCTTGGGTGAGAACCTCCTTCCCTCAGCCAGGGCATTGAAAATGGGTCGTGGATGGGTATTCCAGCATGACAATGACCCAAAACACACAGCCAAGGCAACAAAGGAGTGGCTCAAGAAGAAGCACATTAAGGTCCTGGAGTGGCCTAGCCAGTCTCCAGACCTTAACCCCATAGAAAATCTGTGGAGGGAGCTGAAGGTTCGAGTTGCCAAACGTCAGCCTCAAAACCTTAATGACCTGGAGAAGGTGTGCAAAGAGGAGTGGGACAGAATCCCTCCCGAGATGTGTGCAAACCTGGTGGCCAACTACAAGAAAAATTTGACCACTGTGATTGCCTACAAGGGTTTTGCCACCAAGTACTAAGTCATGTTTTGCAGAGGGGTCGAATACTTATTTCACTCATTAAAATGCAAATCAATTTATAACATTTTTGACATGCATTTTTCTGGATTTTTTTTGTTGTTCTGCTGTCTCTCACTGTTCAAATAAACCTACCACCTGATAGGGTGGCTATGACATGTGGAGTTCACCCAGGGATCAGTTCTTGGACCGCTTCTGTCCAATCTATATGCTACCTCTGGGTCAAATTCTACAAAACAACATTAACAACCATAGCTATCCAGATGATACTCAAATATATGACTCCCGAACCGAATGACAACAGCTCAATAGACTCAGTGTCACTGTACAGAGCACATAAATACCTGGATGAACCAAGATTGTCTAAAATTAAACCAAGATTATTGTGTTTGGCAACAAAGTTAAGAGAACTACAATTAGCAAATGGCTGGATTCACAGGCCCTAAAAACCAGGGACCAAGTACATAATCTTGGTGTTCTGATAGACCTTACGTTCAACAGTCACATCAAGGCGGTCACTAAAACAGCATTCTATCATCTTAAAAGTATAGCCAGAATCAAGGGCATGGGGTCCCAAAAAGAGAAGAGAGAAGCTCATCCATGCTTTTATCTCTAGTAGGGTTGTCTACTGTAATGGCCTCTTAACTGGACTCCCCAAAAAGACCGTAAAACAGCTGCAGCTCATTCAGAATGCTGCTGCTAGAATGTTAACCAGGACCAAGAGAACATCACTCCGGTTCTTAAATCTTTGCACTGGCTTTCAGTCAGTTACAGAACAGATTTTAAAGTGGTGCTTTTAGTCTATAAATCACTGAATGGTTTCAGCCCCGA
>JACXGI010008469.1:0-33452 GCA_016801175.1 Esox masquinongy | reverse complement strand
TATATATATATATATATATATATATATATATATATATATATATATATATATATATATATATATATATATATATATATATATATATATATATATATATATTAAAAAGGAGCTGGGGTCTCTTAATTTTTTCCGGAGCTGCACACACACACACAAACACATACACACACACACACCTGGAAAAAATTAAGAGACCACTCCTAACTTTTCTTAAATCAGCATCTCTACATGTATGGCAGCCATCCCATTATAGTGTCTTTTAAATTCCAACTCAGGCACACCTCATTTTACTTAATGAGGTACTGATTAGGTGATTACCTGAACCAAATCTAATTTAACGAGGAAAAGCATAGAAACACTGCTGTGGTCCTCACTATCCTCTTGCAATAGGACCAGCTGGATGGCAAAAACAGTGCAAGTAGTACCTCAAAGGTCATTTGAATAAAAAAATAATTCAGCATGATAAAAGAGTTGAAAATAAAAGCTTTGAGTGAGGAAAAGAAGGGTTCAATTCTGGCTTTACTGGCAGAGAGATACAGTGAGCGTCAGGTTGCTTCCATCCTGACAATTTCAAAGACAGCGGTTCATAAGAACAAGGTCAAGCAACAGACATTGCGGACAACAAAGCTACAGACTGGCAGAGGGCAAAAACGACTTTCCACTGACCGAGATGATCACTCAACAACCGCAAGGATGACATCAAGTGACCTATAAAAAGAATGGCAAACAGCAGCTGGGGTGAAGTGTACGGCAAGAACGGTTCTAAACAGCCACCTAGGGGCAGGGCTGAAGTCGTGCAAAGCTAGAAAAACGCCCTTCATCAATGAGAAGCAAAGAGTCAGGCTGAAGTTTGCAAAAGACCATAAGGATTGGACCGTAGAAGAATGGAGTAAGGTCATCTTCTCTGACGAGTCAAATTTTCAGCTTTGCCCAACACCTCGTCGTCTAATGGTTAGACGGAGACCTGGGGAAGCCAACAAGCCAGTGTCTCGCACCCACTGTGAAACCCACTGGGATGCTTCAGCAAGGCTGGAATCCAGCAAATTTGTCACTGTGAAGGACGCATGAATCAAGCCAAGTACAAGGTTATCCTGGAAGAACACCTGCTTCCTTCTGCTCTGACAATGTTCCCCAACTCTGTGAATTGGTTTTTCCAGCAGGACAATGCTCCATGCCACACAGCCACGTCAATTAAGATGTGGATGGAGGACCACCAGATCAAGACCCTGTCATGGCCAGCCCAAACTCCAGACCTGAACCCCATTGAAAATCTCTGGAATTTGATCAAGAGGAAGATGGATGGTCACAAGCCATCAAACAAAGCCGAGCTACTGTACTTGAATTTTTGTGCGAGGAGTGGCATAAAGTTACCCAACAGCAATGTGACAGACTGGTGGAGAGCATTCCAAGACGCATGAAAGCTGTGATTAAAAATCAGGGTTATTCCACCAAATATTGATTGCTGAACTCTTCCTAAGTTAAAACATTAGTATTTTGTTGTTGGAAAATAAATATGAATTTGTTTTCTTCGCATTATTTGAATTCTGAAAACAATGTATCTTTTTTTGGTTATTTTGACCAGTTGTTGTTTTCTACAAATAAATACTCTAAATGACAATATTTTTATTTGGAATTTGGGAGTACTGTTGTCAGTGCAGTAGTTTATCGAATAAAACAAAAATGTTCATTTTACTCAAACACATACCTATGAATAGTAAAACCAGAGAAACTGATAATTTTGCAGTGGTCTCTTAATTTCTTCCAGAGCTGTAAATCCATATATACAGACAGCTAACAAATAAAAAGAAAAACCTGAATAAATGAGTGGAGGAACATTACAAACGCAGAAGCTTCCATACAGATTTACTGCAGGATACTATTAAGCAATGAAGATCCTACCATGTTCTGTGGCATGTATTAAAACGCTGAGCAGGACCAGTAACCCGTGACATTGGAACAAGACGCCAAGAGGGAAGGATCTAAGGGACTTTGAAAGAACCATCATTATTAGGGCAAGTATGGCACTGAATGGTTTGATGAGTACGAACATTATGTAAAGCATTTGCTATGGCCTTCGAAGTCACCCGATCTTCACCACCAAATGATGGAATATCTTTTGGCAGAGTGCTGCTCCATCCCTCCAGGAGAGTTCCAGCGACTCGTAGAATCCATGCCAAGGGGCACTGAATCTGTTCTGGCGACTTGTGGTGGCTCTTAATTTGTCGCCCGTGTATAAATATAAATACACACTGTATGCACGCACATATAGGAACACACAGGAACATATAGGAACAATTACACAGAATAGATGTAACTATAGTAGACACATACACATCCCAATGGCACAATCACTGATTGGTTGAGCATTACTGGGTGTGCAACTGTAGCCTAATACCTACTAAAACAGGGTACTAAAATCATTCCTCATTCCTCCAGCATTTAGAACAGAATTAGCATGGTGACTGGAAGGAGCAGTACGTCCATGGAGGAGGTTGACTAGGGCGGATCTAAATACTGCTTAGATATGAAAGTGCAAGAGAAGTGGGTGGCAGTGAATGGAAAATGCTTGAACCAGTGAGTCACCAGATTCCCAGGATGCTCCTCTCCTGGACAGGGCTAACCAGACATGGAAACACTGTGGTCCTTCGTGGGAGTCAGGGCCGGTCCGCCTCCTCCTACATAGCCACCCACCATAGGGGGGCGGTTGGAATCAAGAACGTTCAGCCGGTGTTGAATAGCTTGGCTGCACTGGAGCCTGGCATCCCAGTCCCATCAACCTGGGGACTTGAATCTGCTTACACTGCGTCTGTGCATGGGGCTACTGTGGGTTCTTCTATTCCAGTCTTCTTACACTGCGTCTGTGCATGGGGCTACTGTGGGTTCTTCTATTCCAGTGTTCTTACACTGCGTCTGTGCATGGGGCTACTGTGGGTTCTTCTATTCCAGTGTTCTTACACTGCGTCTGTGCATGGGGCTACTGTGGGTTCTTCTATTCCAGTGTTCTGTGGAGTGCCAGTCAGAAGAACCGCTGGAGGGGTAAGAGCTTTGTTGAGGGATCCAGATCAGAACATTCAACAGCAGGCTAGCATCCAAGTGACAGATCTATGGTTAGATCAGTGGAAGGCCGAGATACCCAGACACTGTTCTCCAGAAGCGAGGGTCATAGGTTTCTACTGAATTGTTGACCATCAAGGAAAAGAGTCCGAATTCCAGAGTTTTAGTCTCCTTTGGTTTCTTCGCCTGTGGCTAATGCATCTGTCTAAGGACATGTGCATATCATTTGTAGACAATTTTGACTATTTTTGGAAAAGGCTGTACTACTTTTTTGAAAATAGCATTCACCTAGATGAAAATGGTGCCCGGCTGCTGTCGACAAAATTTGGAAAGGTAGTCGGTCAATCAAAACATTAGCCCCAACCCATGTAAATCAGTTAATATCATATCTTCTTTTTTTTAATGTGAGAGCTCCTCATACAGTTAAGGGGGGCGAGAGGCCTAATGGGGCAGATTTCAGTAATTAAACAGCAATTGTCTTTCTATCTCTAGTCATGAATTGTGGACCTAATTGTAATGATACTGTTAAAAATCTTAGGGGCCTTGGGTTTCCAAACATACAAAGTCTATTGTCTAAGTTGGACTTGATATCTCAGTCAAATCCAGACATTTATGTTACCTAAAATTTGGTTATCAAACAAGACAAATTATATTGATTATGTATGTAAAGCAAAAGGATGAAAGGTGTTTTTTGTTTTCAATCACTCTGTATATCTCTTAAAGCTTATCTCCATTCCTAAACAATTTGAATTTTTAGCCCTCAGCCTTAAATTAGGAAACAGCTAAAGTGTTGTATATTGCCCACTTTCTGTTAAAAAAGTTGTACAGTACTTTTTTAGAATGCAACCAACTTAATAGCCTCAATAGATCTGAAGCGATTATCCTCAGAGATTTCAACATGGACTGGGAAACACTGGATTCATACAGTACAAAAGAGTCCTGGACTAATATAAATCTTCTCCCAGATTTTTCTGATGCTAGCCAAAAGAAATCTAGCATGGGCTAAGGAAAGAAAAAAGCTTTAAGTTCTGACTGGTGAACTTATTAACAATTGGGAAACTTGTGTATGGTTGTTAGAAAGGCAAAAAATTGAATACTTTGTAAACACATTGATTGCAAGGGCAATTCGTCCAAATTCTGAAAGACTGCAAAAATTCTGAATAACAGCTGAATAACACTGGCAACCTGCCGTGCCAGTGAATCCAACACCCTCTCTCCCTCACTTCATCATGGACACCTGTTTTCTTTGATTACTGCCCACACCTGTTTACCCTCATCACAGACCCTATTCAAATTCCAGCTTCCCCAATGTTTCCTGTCGGTCTTTGTATTGGTTCTACCTATTTGTAACATTGTTTTGTTCTGTCCTGTGATTTAGTTTCAGTTATGTCGTTTTTGTTCTTTTATTAAAATGTCCTCCGTTCTCCCTGAGCTTGTGTACTGCCTCATCTTGCTTCAAAGTTACAGCCACCTCTTTGCCAACAGATCATTTTGGATTTTGGGCGCATAACTGATTAAAAAAAACTATTGTTGATGCCCATGTGCTGCCACTACAGTACATAAGTGATACTAGTGACATTGATAACTTTCGCCCTATCTCCCAATGCTCTTGGGCTGTCTATCAGTTTGCATTTACCCTCTAATCTTCTTTTACTTGCTTAGACACTCGCAGCAATATCCTTGCCATCCACAGTAGTGTTAGATTGCCATCCTGGACTATCTAACACTACTCTGGTCTTATTCAGTAAGGGAAGACAAAGAGGAGAAAAGTCCTGTTATTGCTTGAATTCAGTTTTCTAAACATTAGAGGCAGGATTCTACACAGTGACCCGTTAAAGGAGAAATAAGTGGTAGCAGAGGAGGTTTGGGAGAAATTAAACTCAAACCGATTTGGTGTGGAGGTGGCGTTATCATGAGGGCGGCCTCATGCTGGTGGTTTAGGAGAAATAGGCTCAGGTGGTCAAACCGTCAACAGCCTCTCCATTCTTTGGTCTTCCCTCCTGGTCTTCCTTCTACCGGGATCTCACATCCCTGCGGTCAAGGCAAGGTGATGGCAGCATGGCTTGGAGTTGCCCTTCTGCTGCCTCCCTTTCTTCATCTCCAAATCCTTGATCTTTTCCCTATACATAGTTATTGTTTCCTTCTACTTTGGCTTCTTTTCCAGCTCTTCCCCCCACCTGGTCACATTGAGTGACAGCTGGGAAGGGGCGGGGCTGGCCCTGCTTGCTGCCCCTGGAAGGTTATGGAACCTGCCAGCCTTCATCCTTGGGGGTGTATGTGCAACAATGATGTAGTAGATGGGGGTGCTTTCGCATCAAAATACTATTCTGTAAGTCCCAAAATCAACATTTAGATGACTTCAGCACTCTTGACAGCAGTGTTATATAACATGTTTCCACCTACAAATACCTTGGGATTTGGTTAGATGAAAATCTCTTTTTCAAAACACACAATGGAGTTAGTAAAGAAGCAAAGACTTTGAGTTGGCTTAGGCCATATAATCAAGTCGAGTCTGTCTTCTCAGCATGGATTTTAATTGTACATGCCACTTTCATGTCAGTTCTAGATCATGTTGATGTGCTGGATAAAATGCATGCCTCAGCCTCAGTACTAAAACATCTAAATGCAGTCTATCATGCAGCTATATGTTTTATTACTGGGCATATCTATGTTTGCTTCAAGTTCTGTAACAGGGTATTTTATGAACTGACCAACAAAGAGGAAGTAAATTGTATGGCAATATTCAAATGTGACAGTTCTAGATTCTGTTGAGATCTTATGTATCTATGAAAAATGCATCATTGATAACATTAATAATTATTTGCTGTAACGAAGGGCTCAGCTGGAAACAAAAATGAAAAAAAACACCAAGGTCTCAGACAAAATAAACGAATGTTAAAAAAATGAACAATACTAGCAAAATGTTAGCAAGGAGCATATTTACCCACCACAGCTGCCAGAGCAAGTGAACAGAACTGCTTTACTGGAAAACAGATATATTTGATTTATTAGTGAGTGTCCATTCACCCCCATACAAGTGAACAGTGCCTAGACAATGTAGATGTGTGCCACTGATTTTTTTAGCACATCAACATGGAATGAAAAGGAACATGAGAAAATAATTACAACCAGTACCGTTTGTCAGAAACTCAGCCAGCCACTTCTTAAAATATAAGAAGTGGCTGGCAGAAGGATGAAATAAAACTAAAAAAGACTAACCATAACCCTTATTCAGGAGTTTCATCACACCATAATCCTATGTGCATATGCCTCCTTGCTAAAATGAAAACTCACCCCTTGTAATGAATAAAATTGAGACTGCTTTGACACCAGATGTATAGTTTGCCAATGCGTAGGTTGTTGTGGCCACCTTTCATGGGTAAATGAATGAGGGACAGAAGAATAAATCATCATAAACTCAAAGTAAAGGACATATCCAATGTTTGTCTCCACTAGTCAGTCACAAATTGGTTGTAGCCCTAGTAATCTCAATCTTATTCCTCTCTAAAGCTTGTTGCAATAAAAAAATAAATAAATAAAAAAAAAAGTGTGATTACCCCCAAATACATCACTGAGGGTTATTTTGGAGACATGTCTGGCATGTTGTTATCATGATGTGCACAATGATTTTGTGATGTTTTGGAGTGTGGAGGTGACTTGTGAGCACACCACACATAGAACATCTTTAAAATGTGTAATTGGTCAGTACACAATCAAGCATATAGCGATTTCATTTAAGGCTTAAAAAATATTTGGTTAAAGAAATGGACTTTCTCACCAATCTCTGTCTTCGATTGAACTTATATTCATTATACCATCCTTATTTTCCACTTGCTTCGGCAATGTAAACAAATGTTTCCCATGCAAATAAAGCCTTTACACTGAAATAACAAGACAAAGGCAACAGCTGACAGCAGACCTACAGAGACGGATACAACACACAGCATCAGTAAACACTGCTGCTCTGCCAACACTCACCTGTCTAAGTAATTAACATACACATGCCCCTTTGATATTTGAATCCACAAATCAAAGGGGCAGGCATTTCAGTGGTTTGGCCATCTAGTGGTCAAAGGAGCAGGACGCTTTCAAAACAAACACCTCTCCCAGGCCTTCCCACACACGTACACCTGTCCACTATTCTTCTAGTTCTGCCGGCTAAGACTGATAAGGCAACTGAGGAGAAGGAGGATTTGGAACAGAGAGAACAGAGCAAAGCAAGAGCGGGGGAAGTGAGAAAATGACAGTTGAAAAACAGGAACGAGGGAAATAGTGACCAAGAGAGAGAAGCTCAAGAGATGTTGACAGCAAGTGTGAAATAAAACACCAAAGAAAAAAACACCAAGTCAGCCAACAGACACTGAGAGAATCTAAAAACAGCAGCCTGCACTCCCCATCTCAGACACCAAGCTACAGGGTCACAACCCAAACCCAGATCTACACCTGCGTGTGTACACGTAGACACAGGCAGACACACACTATCACATAAACACTGAGCCTCCAGGGTTATTTCTCACCCCCACCGTCCCAGCCGATCAGAGGGCTTGGTTGTCAGCTGGCTGCCCCACCTTAATCCCTATCCCAACCTCCTAACCCGCAGCTGTATCCGAGCCAACCACAACACCATCACCGGGCGGGCAGACAGCATGCAGAGGAAATGAAGACCTCTCCTGGCACCACCTGGGGCCCTGATAATGGTTACACAAGGGTAGAGGAATGCAGTGGATGAGAGGGAAACAGATGGATGAACAATGATTAGGTCCTTTTACAGGAGGCTGATCACTTATTTGAAACAAATAAGGATTGCAGCTATGAGACACATATTTCAGGGCTTTTGTTTTGTGCTTAGTAACAAAACAAATGTTCTGTTAGCGACAGGTGACACCTCGTCCATTAAGGATGACAGTCCACGGGATGAGGGAGTGAGGAAAGCTGAAAAAAAGAGATAAAATACCCTGGTATGTGAATGAAATCACAGATTTGTTTGTGTATGACAGCATAGTTGCATACTGAGTTACCGTGGATGGGAGATACTGCTCAGTAACTTACTTATTGTATGTCTTTAGATGGCTATTCCAAGACTGTGTCCCTCTTTATTGGCCAAAGGTAGAGAACATGTAATCAACAACATACTTATTTTCTCTTTCGTGAATTTATTTTACTAAAATCCATACAGTGCATTTCAAGAAGATTCCAAGGGGATGATCACCTCTTTTCAAACTCTTTGTAAATGATTGGTAGACATTTTAATGCTTTAATATCAAGCAAGACCTCTTTCAAGACAGACTACCATTCTCATCCTCTCTAGTCTAAAGACGTTGCTCAAGCATCTCAATAGGACTGAGATCTGGGCTTTGACTCTGCTATTCCATAACCCTACAGTACATTTCTTCTTTTTGAGCCATTCAGCTGTATCTCTGCTTGTGTGTTTTGGATCATGGTCCTCCTACTCAAGAATTCTCTGGTACAATATGGAATTCATGGTTGACTCAATGATGGCAACCCCAAACTATTATGCCACAACCTCCATGCTTTATGGTTAGTATGAGCCTCTCCTGCTCAAAGGCAGTGTTTTGTTTTGCCAAACATGGCATCTGGCATTGTGGCAAAAAACTCAACTTTTGACTTACAGTTGTGTTCAAAAGTATGCATACCCTTGGAGAATTGGTAATATATGTACCATTTGTAAAGAAAACATGAGTGTGCAGGCAAAACATCTCTTATTTCTTATGGGATTCAAATTCAACTGTAGGTCATAACAGAATGGCACAATCATAAAACAAAACATGGCAGCAAAGAAAAAAATGAACTGACCCCTGTTCAAAAGTCTGCATACCCTTAGTTCCTAATACTGTGTATTGCCCCCTTTAGCATCAATGGCAGTGTGCAGTCTTTTGTAATAGTTGTCTATGAGGCCCCGAATTCTTGCAGGTGGTATAGCTGCCCATTCGTCTTGGCAAAATGCCTCCAGGTCATGCAAAGTCTTTGGTCGTCTTGCATGAACCAAACGTTTGAGATCTCCCCAGAGTGGCTCGATGATATTAAGGTCAGGAGACTGATGGCCACTCCAGAACCTTTACCTTTTTCTGCTGTAACCACTGGAGGGTCAACTTGGCCTTGTGCTTAGTGTCATTGATGTGCTAGAAAGTCCTAGAGCATCCCATGCGCAGCTTTTGTGCAGAAGAATACAAATTGTCTGCCAGTATTTTCTGATAACATGCTGCATTCATCTTGCCATCAGTTTTCACAAGATTCCCCGTGCCTTTAGAGCTCACACACCCCCAAAACATCAGTGAGCCACCACCATGCTTCACAGTAGGGATGGTATTCTGTTCACTATAAGCCTCGTTGACCCCTCAGAAGCTGTAAAGTGTGTCAAGGTGTTGTCGGGCATATTATAACCAGGCTTTTTTGTGGCATTGGCGCAGTAAAGGCTTCTTTCTGGCAACTCGACCATGAAGCTCAATTTTGTATTGTCGTATTGTGCTCCTTGAAACAACCACACAGTCTTTTTTCCAGAGCAGACTGTATTTCTCCTGAGGTTACCTGTGGGATTTTCTTTGTATCCCAAACAATTCTTCTGGCATTTTTGGCTGAAATCATTCTTGGTCTACCTGACCTTGGCTTGGTATCAAGAGATCCCCAAATCTTCCACTTCTTAAGTGACTGTACTGACTGGCATTTGCAAGACTTTGGATATCTTTTTATATCCTTTTCCATCTTTATAAAGTCCCACTACCTTGTTACGCAGGTCTTTTGACAATCATTTTCTGCTTCCCATGGCTCAGTATCTAGCCTGCCCAGTGCATCCACGTGAGAGCTAACAAACTCACCTTGTGTGTCTGTAACAAGGCCAAACATTCAAGGGTATGTAAACCATTTGGGTGATTTCTGTTATCATTATGATTTAAAAGGAGCCAAACAACCTTGTGATAATAAATGGCTTCATATGATCCTTAAACAAAATAATTTTTTTTGCATGATCAGTCATATTTTCAAAATCAATGCCAAAATATCACAATTTCTGCCAGGGTATGCAAACTTATGAGCACGACTGTATCTGTCCACAACAGATTATTCCAGTAGTTTTGATCTTTACCTAGGTGTTGTCTGGCAAATATCAGTCATGTCTTGATATTCTTTTTTAGAACAGAGGGTTCTTCCTTCATGACCTCCCAGTCTCTTTGACAGTTGACTCATGCACTTCAACATTGATTATGGCAAGAGAGGCCTGTAGATCCCTTGATGTAACACTGGGGTTCCTAGACACTTCAATGAGCATCTTTCAGTCAGCTCTTGGCCTGAATTTGGTGGGACAACCTGTCCTATGTAGATTGCCAGTGGTCTGGAATTTTCTCCATTTGCCCAGGATCCATCAGACAGTGGAATGATGTACTTTGAATTGCTTGGAAATTGCTTTGTAACCCCTCCCACACGAGGGTATCAATTTATAGACCTTGGATTGGTCTTTCAATCTTGTCATGATTAGTTACCACACACACATTTGGTTAAGACCAAACCAGACCAAGTTTCTAATCTCTAAGGGAGGCTGGAACCTCCCAATTTGCTTTTGAATGATGGTGTCAAAGTAAAAAACCATGTGCATGATTTCTTAATTAATCAGGTTGGAATTTACAGTATTATATTAGGTTTATCTGAAGATATCCACCTAGAATTCCTTCAGAAACGTAGCACAGCGTTTCTCAAGGGGCAAGGAGAAATCAGCCATGAGTCGCTTCCATCAAGTCTCTCTTCGGCACAAAGGAGGCCTGTGACTAGATTTCCTTGCGCCTTGGTGGCTTATCAATCATTGGTACCCAGGAGGCGTTTTGAACTAAGAATACAAAAAGTACTTGCTGCAGCAAGACCAAAAAGGTTTAGGTCTCTTAGTGACATCAGAGCTATGCTCTAGAATGGGGGTCTACAAACCTGCTCCTGCAGAGATACGGTCCTAGTGGTTTTCACTCAAACCCTAATTTAGCACACCTGACTCATAATTATACAGTTAATAAGTGAATGAGGCTGCATATACATGGGGTCTTGAAAACAAACAGGCCACTAGCTCTCCGGGAACAGGGTCGGAAAACCCTGGTCTAGATGGCGCATGCCATCAATGTCTCCATCTGTTTCTGCACTTCCCAGGCAAGAGCATCATTTTCCCAGGCTAGAGACCTAGGCTCCCAGGCTAATGACCAAGGCTCCCAGGCTAGAGCCCTAGTTGCCCAGGCTAGAAACTTAGTTTCTCCAGATAGAGACAGTTTCCCACAACAGAACCCTAGTATCCCTAGGCAGAACCCTAGTTCCCAGGCTAGAATCCTAATTTCCAAGGCTAGACAGGTTAGAGTCCTGGTGGCCCAGGTTAGTCAGGCTAGAGCCCCAGCGACCCAGCCTAGGGAAGCAGTAGCCCCTCTGGGCCTAGAAGTTATGGGGCACGATCAGCATCAGAACCTCCAGAGCTCCAGCCCCAAGAACATCAAAAGCCTTGAATGTGCCCAGCCTTCCACCTTGGTGGCACCACCATGTGTTACCTATAAGAGCATCCAGGAGTCATCCGGCCCAGCAAGGCCTTGTCCAGCCAGGTGCCAGACCAGTGAGAGCGCCAGCATCGGCACATCCCCTAAGAGAAAGAGACCCAAGGATGACCATGGTAGGTATCTATTAAACTCAAAATGCTGCATGGCAGCTGTGTTTTGAACCTACATGAATAAAGTACATGATTATCTATGTATCTGTAGTGCATGAGGCCAACTACAGCAGAGCTGCAGAATGGACCACTTCTGGAAACCCAGAAGGCCCACAGCGCTCTAAGACAGAGAAAGCATCAGAGGACTGTTTTCCCATCACTGGAGTGACCATCCATTGCAAGAGGCCCAGGGAGTCTGACCTTTCAACTAACCCAGGGTTATTGCGAGATCCCTCTAAAGAACAGCAAGTGTGAGGAAAACAATGTGTTAGACCCAAGTGTGCCTTCTAGTTTCCCAGAAGAGGACCTGGGAAGAAACAGACCACAGCCCAGGAAGCTCTGATTCCGAGCCAGATGGCACTGAACTGAAGAGGACAAGGTTCCAGTAGGGAGAGTCCCTCAACTGAATGTTTGAGTACTGATGTTGGTCCATTTGTTTATCTGTGACGACAACCAACTACAATCAACATTCCATATAAGATCAATTTATATTTTAGGCTGAAATTTGAAATAAACAAATTTGAAATAAAAAATCTATCACAAACTTAGCCTCTGACAAACGCAACACAGATCCTAGTGTTAAGTTACAACACAGCAGTACACAGACACACAAACCACATGCTTTTCTAAATTATATTTCAACACTTTATGGTTGTAATAACACTATGACATTATGCAAACGATGATAATGCCATTGTGTGTTTTAACTGTTCCTGCCTGGTTGGATGTGAGAGTACTTTTGGCCAACAACTCAGAAAAATAAATGATGAAAACATTTTGTAGATATATTAATTGCTGTGCATGCTATTTTATGTTTTTAAGAAATAGTGATAGTATAAAAATGTAAATAAACTGCAGAGGGGCTTTTTTGTATTGCCATTTAAGCCTCAGACACTGGTCATCAGGCTGGAGCACAATGGAACATCCATACATAGCATACAATTTTTTAAAATCCAAACATGTTACCTTTCACTACTGTACCTACATATATGTCAGCAGAGTTGTTTGGTCAAAAACTCATTCCCTTTCTGTTTGGTCTAGTAGAAAGGCCAGCCCACTACTGGAAGCAGCAATGTTTCTATGAACTGGTGTGTCATTTTCTACATGGTTTAATTACACTTACAAAGAATCCTGGGAATATTTTTTGGGCTTGCATCGATACATGCTTTTAAATAAATAAATAGCCTTTAAAGGAGAGTCTGCATCAGAGAACCGCTCTTCCTCCTTCCTATACTTATAATTTGCATGTATGCACAAACATGTTCTTGGAGTACAGTCTTATGCATAATTAAAAATACCTATTAGAGGCTATTATGGACAGGATGACATTTAACAACTTTTCATCCATCTTGCACTCATACTGTAGCCAGATCTTCAATCAGCACTTCTATCCAAGTACTACATGTGGACTATTGTTGAAAACCCTTTAAGAAATTGTGCTCCCTAAATACATTCGTCCCTGTAGATCCTCTCAACCTCCGAAAGGTTGGATCGGAAACAGACATTTTCAGATGTTTGAACTCTGGGCCACTCAAAGAAATTCACAGACTTGTCCCAAAGCCACCCCTGTGTTGCCTTGACTGTGCTTAGGGTCGTTGCCCTGTTGGAAGGTGAACTGTCGCCGCGGTCCGAGGCCTGGTACCTGGTGTCTTCCAGACGTAATGCATAGCATTATCATGAATGGACCAATCAAGTTTTAGAAACATCTCAAGGATGATGAATGGAAACAAAGCACCGGATCTCAATTTCAAGTGTCATAACAAAGGGTCTGAATTCTAACAAAATGTGATATTTCTGGATATTTAAAAAATGTGGAAATATGTATAAAAATTTGTTTTTGCTTTTTCATGATGGCGTATTTTGTGTAGACTGATGAAAGAAAAAAATCTATTAATGTGCCAACACATACAGCAGAAGCACTGTCTGCCATAGACCCTATGATCAGACTAAAACATGTTAATCTACATTATCCATGGTGAAAAAATACAAAATGACAAACGGCTTTATTTTTACTATGTACTGATCTCCTCTCCACAGCAATTCAAAGAAGATAAAGGTATTGTAATATTTAATAATTGGTAAATCCAGGGAAGGTCTTTCAGTGTCATTTTATATGTTATCGAATTCCGTTTCCCTTTGCCCTGAAAGCTTTTATGAATTGTAATGTGAGTAAATGATAAGGGGGTTGGCACTGCCAGCAGAGATTGTTTAACCTCATGGCTGTCACTCATTCCATAACGAATTTTGGAGTGTCTTTAATTTTTCACCTTGCATGAATGATTTGAGGAGAACTGGAGGAGATTGAAGCTACACTTGAAAGACTGTGATTATCTAATCCATTCCTTTTGAACAGTTTAACCAGTTAGGTCTGACATGGATTACATATGTCAGTTTGAAGAACTCCTTTGAAAAGCTTACTTCCATACTTAGTCATATCACGCAGGTCAATGGGGGGAAATCATTTCATATGATATTGTGATGATCAAAGCCTGATCCAAAGTCTTCCCACTGTAACATCTCCTGCTAAAAGATTCATTACCCTATCCTAATGTGATCCTAACAACACCTCTATTAAATGTTAAAATGAGAGCGTCTGTACTGTACAGATACTGCTGGAAGTGGAGTTTGAGGGTCAGTCGGTCTGAAGAGCAAATCCCAATGACCCAGAGCAAGGATTTGGGACATTTCCTTGCATAGGGAGTCATCTTTTTGCTTGGAAATTAAACAGTTATGTTCTGACTGTGCTCAATATATTCCATGGTTATTTTTGTAATAGTAAGTGTTTTTCATTAACCCCAGTGTTTAGGCAACATTTTCAAGCTGGTCCTCTTACCGTCATGGTCATATGACCATCCTCAGATTGGTTCATTTCCTCCCTGTCCTTCCCACTGTAATTATGTGGTTTGTTGGTGTAAATGAGAATGTTCTTTTCACAACTTAACCGGTGAAATAAGTTTAGAATACAATTTAAAAAATAAGATAAAACAGCAACTCCAAGTTGACTGAACTGCAACACCATCCCAAAACTACCCCAGCCCGTGAACAGTGCACTGACATGACTTGATGGCTGCTAAAGCAACCAGGATCAGACATCATCTGATAACACATGCATTTCTAGCTAATAAGAGTAGAAGGAACGATAGTGCGAGGGAATGAAGGAGAGATAGGTGAAGGGAGGAATTTTTGCAGTTGTTAAGCCTTGTGAAGAACAAAACGATGGAAGGATGGTTGGATAGCATGGCACTGAGGAGTTTATATTTCTCTCTCACTGCTAATTGGAGACTGAAAATGTGTTGGTCCCCTGATCTAACAGACTTTAGTTACAGTACATGAGTTATATCAACCAGGGCTGGAGCAGCGAGGGTGAAGTATATAGTCTCAAAATTCACCCGAATCTATACTCGGAGCCCGGCTACTCTTTAGGCTTCTACCTACATACCTGCCATCCTAAGGATGTTTTTCCATCCGCTATGCTTCAACATTTTGTGGCTCGCTCTTTTGGTTTTTAGGCTGCATCTGTAAATGCACTTCGTCACAACTGCTGATGTATACAGTAAGTGCCTTATAAACAAGAAACCAGGCAAGCCTAGTTCAGTCGGCCCGCAATAGAAAGTGTTGCCATCTCGAGATTCGAACCTGGGAAGCCCATGTGAAAGGCTGTGTCGTTAACCACTACACCACAGAGCTGTACTTTTTTAATAGTTTTAATAGTTAATTGTTTTAATAGTTAATTGGCCATTCGTGAATGAAATTGATACAGTTAAACTGACTAACGTTTCTTACTAAGTTTACCTCTACCACAAATAGCGGCTATGTATGGCATTTGCCACTGGCCGTTTTAACAGCGTATTAGCCAGTAATAAGCTTGACCGGTATCTACTAACTTACAAGAACAGTCATAAGAATTGAGCAATTGCTAGCGAGTCTGCCAAAGCTATTTCATTTCATGGCATAGGAACGTATTTTTTTCTTTCATGGCAAAACAACATACTTTTTTCTTTCATTCATGAATGACATTAATACAATAACTATCAATAAAGGCGACGATAACTAACTTTTTCATCAAGAGAAAAGACGAGAGAATCATGGAATCTACCAGAAATAATTAATAAATGTCGTTGCTCTCAATAGATTCGAACGTAGTACTTCCATATGAGAGACGCTGTCGTTAACCACTACGCCACGGCATTACAGTCGCTAGACTCCATTGAGGATTGTGTTAAATAGGCTTACTAGTATCTACTAATTTCCTAGGAATAATCATAAGAATTGAGCAATTGCTAGCGAGACTGAAGATGAACTATTCCATGCCAGAAACAGTCGCAATATAACTGTATAGTTTCAGTTAAGGCTTAAGATATCGTAACTACGTTGTTAAGCCAGCAAATGTGTTTGTCTATCCTGACCCAAAACGCATGCACGGATGCGTACTTCGAAAATGCACCAGAAACAGTCGTAATATAACCGTAAACTGTTTTATTTCAGGCTTACCATAATGTAGATACTAACGGTTTTAGCCAGCAAAGTTTTCATTTATACAGAATAATTCATAATGTGTACTACGCATCGCCTGCGAGGAGATATGAACTCGGGACCTATAGTTCACATAGGTCCCGGGTAGTCAGTCAGTCAGTCAGAGACATTCGCTCTTCTTAGCCGGCTCCGCTTACATGGTCCGGCAAAAACGTGATTGATTGGAGTTCAATACAGACAATCTGAACTGAAACTGTAGCAATAATACAACCAAATATTCCCAGATATGAAAGGACAAGAATACAGGTACGGAATTGAATAAGACAGGCTGTTTCTGGCCACAGAGTGTGAGATATTGCAACCTCTGTGTGCCTGGTAGGAATAGATTAGGTTGGTTAGTGGCTTGATGAAGGCTGTGTGTGCAGGGACACACCTGGCGGGGTTTTCCATCCTCACTATTACATTGAAAGGGAGTGTTCCATCACAGTGACCCCTCTGACACACAGAGCAATCCAAGCCACTTCCACAAACATGGCTGGGCGGACACATACACTAAGCGTAGAGACGTAATCACCGTATACTCACACACAGACAAATACAATGCTAAGCCCTGCGTTGAATGGCTGATGTGTGATCAGTGTAAGAGGGTGTGAGAGTATTTAATCAGGCCATCGCTTTCTCTCTCGCCTGCAGCTGTGCTTCTGCACCCAGCTCCATCCAGCTGTGGGGTTGCTATTGGATTTCAGTGTGTTAAGGTTAGAGTCCACCTAGCACGCACGCACGCACACATGCACGCACACACACGCACACAGTAATACATAAACTCACACACTACACCACAATTTAATCTAATCCCACCACTTAAGAGATCAAACCTCACATTCCATAGCCCTAGTCCTTTCATACTCCCTGTCTTATACTCTGCTTATGTCGAAAGCCAATATCAACGGCACGCCCAATCTCTGCAACCTATGACCCATTCAATGGTGTGCTAACCGTCCTACCTCTCTATGCTTATAGCCCTCTTAAGCTTTTGGTGGAATATATACAACCTTATGTGTGCTGCACGGGTCGGAAGCATCCCAACCATTTTGCCTTATGTTCAATATGAGATTTGACTGGATTGCTCAGATACATCGTTAGATCACATGTTAATTACCATGACTTTCAAACTTAAGAAACCAATTTTTAATAGTATAGACTGATTTTGTAATCCATGTGACAACAGTCACTTGTTCAATTGAAAATAAACATCTGCTAATAAAAATAAGTAGATAGATAAACTAAACAAACTTGCTAACCACATAGTCCTGTTGCCCAAATCAACAGATACTCTGGCTGGGCAAGGCACTGTCTTTGCACATTTTTCTTCCTATCACCGAGCTTTACTAGCATAATGAATTCCTGTAGCAAATGTGCATTGAAAATAGTATCTATTTAAATGTATGCAGAGCATGGATTAGGAAATGACGTGAGAACAACAGGGAAACATTTAAAAGAAAGGTACAGTAGAACAAGAGAATGTCAGAAGGTGAAATACGAGGAGAGAATGTAAGAGATGCTGCACAGTGAATAAGAAAATCTGTCTGACTAATGCCATGTGTGTCTAGTGCATCACAACACTGACAACACCCACACGTTACATGTACATAAGTACTCTGTTGAGGAACAAGTACTTTTCCAGTTACTCTCTCTGGGCTGCACTTGTACTCTTGTTAACTCTATGACATCAGTTACATAAACAATACATAGTCTATAGTCTAATAAACAAAGCTATGTTGACAGCTGATTCCATCTGCCAGTACAGCCATGACCAGATGCTGCCAGCAGTGTCTTGGCAGTCTCAGCACTGTGAACAGCGTCACACTGAAGCATATGATTGGTCTAGTTACGTAAGTGACTAAGTGGATTGGGGGTCTGTTTTAAAGAAACAACCTATAAAGAGTCGCACAATGTTGTTTCTTCACTGAGTTCATAACCGGTAAAAACAATAGTGCCGTTTTCTTATAGGTTACAATTTTGTGAACAAATCGGTTTTCTGTTACTCCCATTACTACTGCATAATGCTGCCTTTGGACAGGATTTACAGAAGTCAATTTAATCTACACTTTATCCTGCGCCAATAGTTAAGGATTGGCATTTAGTAAGCTAAAGTAGCGGGGACAACATATACAAGCAGACTTATATCAGTAGGGAAGACATGATGATGGACACTATGCCAACACGACAACAAGACAAACCAAATATGCTTTGATTCTAGACGGGGAACAATTTGCCTAAAGTTTAGGGCCAGGTTGATGTAAACATTTATTTGCAAGATTATTATTACCTACAGTTTTTGATATATTTGTTTATTACTTTATATTACTTTCATTTGAATGATTTACTATCTAAGAATTATCCCTTTTACATAGGAATTGCTGAATTATGGTATTTCGCCTGATAATTTCGCAATGTTTATATGGTAACCTTTTATACAGACAAATATTTATCCCATTCTTGGCAGCATGCACATTTTATATACCCATTGCTGTACACAGGAATTCTGAGCTGTGGGAAAGAGTTATACAGTGACGTAAACAATGTGGGGGCATCTTTAAGACTATTAACACAATCTGAAATAACCAAAATCTAAAACAATGAACAAATAACATTGAACTATTTTGGTGAGCAAATCTAGGTTTGTGTCATTTTATATCTCATTACAGTGTTTGGTGCACCTCCTTGGGAAAATTCCCCATTAGACACTATTTATGTTTGTTTAGTCTCCCTAGATACAACAATTATCCATCACAGAAATTGTTTTAAATTCCCTACCAGAGGATTTCAAACAAAAGGTAATTTCCTGATTGAGCCTGCTGTCTTATCTAAAAATGAATGGAGTCATGTTTTGTATCAATGATTGTGGTGTTTTGTTTTGCTGATTGCATGTTCACACTAGTGGCTGGTAGATAAGGTCCCATGGAGCCATTGGTCTCAACAATGTTCTTATTAGCCATGAAATTGCAGGATAGCCAGGTTGACTTACTTTCTCCGGCCTTATCCCACTGTCTAATGTCAAGGCATTTTTACATTTTTGTCATGTAGCAGACGCTCTTATCCAGAGCGACTTATAATAAGAGCATTCCTCTTAAGGTGTCTTGGAAAACCAACATCTGACAATCATAATAAGTACACTTTCCTTAATCAAAGCCGTTAGTTGGCAAAGTCAGTGCCAGAGAAATCAAAGTGCATTTTCTTTTTTTTCTTTCGGGTGGTGGAGGTGGGGGGGATACACAAGTTAATAAAGATGCTAATCAAAGAGGAAGGTTTTCAGCCGCTTTCGGAATATTGGCAGGACTCTGCTGTCCTGGCTACAAGGGGAAGTTTGTTCCACCATTGAGATGCCAAGACAGGGAAGAGTTTTGCCTTGGCTGAGCAGGAGCTGCCCATCCGTCAGGGTGGGGTGGCCAAAAGACATGAAATGGCAGATCGGAGTGCACGAGAAGGGTTGGAGGGTTTAAGCACAGCCTGCAGATAGGGAGGTTCCCTTTGCTGCTCCAGAGGTAAACACCATGGTCTGGTAGCGGATGCAAGCTTCTACCAGAAGCCAATGGAGCTTGCCGAGGAGAGGGGTGACATGGGTGAATTTGGGAAGGTTGAACTCAAGACGGGCTGCATCTTACTGGATAAGTTGCAGGGGCTTGATTGCACAAGCGGGGAGCCCAGCCAACAATGCGTTGCAATAGCCAATAGAGATGACAAGTGACTGGATCAGAACCTGAGCCGCTTCCTATGTAAGGTAGGGTCGTATTTTGTGGATGTTGTACAGCATGAATCTAAAAGAGCAAGTCTGCTTTGATGTTTGCTGAGAATAACAGGTTCTTGTCGGGCCTTGATAAATTGGCAGCTTTTACCCTTGGTTACTTAAAGGAAAGGTTTGCAATTTTTGATCTTGGGGCCTATTTCGGATTATCTAGCCTAATCCTGGACTGTGGAGACATTATTTTTTTGAATTAATAGAGTTTTGAGTTGGAAAAATAAGATTTTTTTACAGGATGTCTCTCTCTGCAACAATGAAAGTGAACGGGGCAACGGATATAGCGTGCAAAATTATATGATACATTTGGTTTTCCAAAACGGGAAGGCCGTGGTATATTGATATAGGTCTCTGTATGTTCTCCGAAAACAATTAGTGTTAAAACGAGCATTGATTGAATGGTTATCGCTGTTTATTCTTTTTGGAAAATGGATGCGGATGAATCTGTCTGTGAGGAGGTTGTAACCGTAACAGGTGTGTTTACAGAACTGTAGCTCACGTTAGCTTGTATAAAGTACTATCTCAAACAAAAATGCAAACAAGTTCAATTAGCTGCTAGTAAACCGACACAAATCTGTCTGAGAGGAGGATTTATCTGGCAACCGGGTTTGTTTACTAAACTGTAGCCCACGCTAGGAGTGGGATTTATTGTATCCCTAATCCCATCGAGAACCTTGATATGTCCGTAGATGATGCTGAATCGGCATCATCTACGGACACATCAAGAAACAATCCACGTCCCCAAAGAAACAGGACGAGGCAAAGGCTGGAGGGACCAAACGGACAATGCTCAATTCTGTAAGTAGGCATGTACTGTAATAGCTATTTGGATAACTGTGTCATAAATCCCGTTCTGCATAAATAGTATGGGTAGGTACTGAAATTAATACTACTATGGAGCATTGGCACAATTTTGATACTGTTGGGAACAGCCATGTCAGTTATTTTCCCTGACTGATAACAATCCAGAATGATGGCCTGTCTTTTAGACAATTAGTTAAATTTCATTATATCAACACAAAAGGGGACTGAAAATTCAACGCTACGTCGGTTGCCCAATTCCATTTTAGCCTAGAGAGAGACTACAGGAAAATTTGCAAACTCTCAAAACTGTAATAATTCCAAAAAATAACGTCTCCACAGTCCAGGCTTAGGCTTGATAATTCAAAAAAAGGCCCCAAAAAAAATCTGAAAAAATAGCGAACCTTTCCTTTAAGTATTCATTTTCTACTACCCCTGTCAGTACCTTTATTTACTGTCCATCTACAACCCCATTTCCCAAAAAGTTAGGACACTGCGTAAAATGCAAATGAAAACAGAATGCAATCATGTGCATTTATCCCTATATTTAATTGAAAATAGTACAAAAACAACATTTCAAATGTTAAAACTGAGAAATTCTTATGTTTTTGGAAAAATAGTTGCCAATTTTAAATTTGATGCCAGCAACACATTTCAAAAAAGTTGTGACAGGCATGTTTACCACTGTGTTGCATCACCTCTTCTTTTAACAGTACTCTGCAAGCATTTGGGAACAGAGGAGACCAGTTGCTGGAGTTCTGAAAGTGAAATGTTTTCCCATTCTTGCTTTATATTGGATTGTAGCTGCTCAACATTTCTCCTTTGTTTCTCCTTTGTTGTATTTTTCGTTTCATAATTTGCCAAATGTTTCAATGGGTGACAGGGTCTCGACTGCAGGCAGGCCAGTTTAGCACCCGGACTCTTTTACTACGGAGCCATACTGTGGAAACGTACAGAATGTGGTTTGGCATTGTCTTGCTGAAATAAGCAAGGCCTACCCTGAAAAAGACATTGTCTGGATGGCAGCATATGTTGCGCCAAAACCTGTATATAGTTCAGCATTAATGGTGCCTTCAGAGATGTGCAAGTCACCCATGCCATGTGCACTAATGCACCCCCATACCATCACAGATGCTGGCTTTTGAACAGTGCTCTGAGGAGTCGGATGGTCCCTCTCCTCTTTAGCCCAGAGGACATGGCAAAATTACACTGAGAAACAATACTCTTAAACTGTTGCACTATCTGCCTACAGTACAGAGTCTTTCAGAGTGGTGAACGCCTCCCCATCTTTACTTCTCAAAGACTCATCCTCTCTGGGTTGCTGCTCTTTTTATACCCAATCATGTTCCTGACCAGTTGCCAATTAACCTAATTTAGTTGTGAGATGTTCCACCAGGTTTTTTTTTAGCATTATACAACTTTTCCAGTCTTTTACAGCCCCTGTCTTGGCTTTTTTGAAATGTGTTGCTGGAATCAAATTCAAAGTGGGCATATTCTGTATTTTTCAAGAAACAATAACATTTCTCAGTTTCAACATCTTTGTACCATTTTCTGTTGAATACGGGGATTAAATGATTTGCACATCATTGCATTCTGTTTTCCTTTACATTTTACACAGTGCCCCAACTCTTTTGGAAACTGGATTTGAGTGGAGGTGAAAGGCAGCCATAGCATCAAAGATGGTAGATAGTGGGATAAGGCGGCGTCATGAGCCAACATGAGCCTCTCTCTGCCTCCACCTCTCTTCTGTGTTAGATGTTTCAGTGAGTCTGCCAGAAATGCCTCCTTAGCTACTCTAGAAAGGGGGATGACTCGATACAAGGACGGGAAGGTGGTTGCTGGAGTGTTTTAACTTACATCGTTGGGCGACACCGTCAGAACGCTCCTGCTCTTCCTCATCATCTGCGGAGTATTCCTCCCTCTGTTCCCCAGCAGCCGGCTTCACACACACACAAACACCTGGAACGACACAGGCATTTGTTTTGTGGAGTACAAAAAGGAGCAGAAGTGCATACATTACAGTTGTGTGCCCTATAATCTAAACACATTCAGAGAGACACAGTGTTAGTGTGGTTGTTTACCGTCTGTTATAAAATATGAATGCTAACATAAAATAAAATCTTACATTATTTAGAGCGAGAGAGAGAGACATGTGAACAATATACATCATGGCTGGGTCTATATTTATGTAGTATGTACTAGCTTAGGTGGTACATATAACCTCAGGGTAAATGCTGTCATATGTTACACTGACAAGAATCTGGGAGATCTGCAGGACATCTGTTGGGGTTGTAGTTACTGAATTGAGCCAACAGTGATACGCAAAGCTTGACAGAGACAAAGGTTTGTTTTCACAGTACACTCGCAACTGGATTCACATTTTAGAACCACAGCAATGTCTGGGAGAGAAAGCTCTTTGACTGGGTGGGACTCGGGTAAGATGTGGAGCAAGTAATTATGCGTGGGTAGAGAGAACAAATACAGGTCTTTTCTCTCCAATCACACTTCTCTAACCCTATGTCAGAAGACTGGGTGTGTGTGTGTGTGTGTGTGTGTGTGTGTGTGAGGGAATAGGGTCATGCTTGTTTTTATTTCTTTTGTATAAATTGTTGCACTAATGGGCCACAACAAATTCCTTATTTGTTCTGAAACTTATTTGGCAATAAAGCTCCTTCTGATTCTGATGCAAAGAAAACCTACAGTAACAGTCCTTATTTCCGCACGCACGCATGCGCACAGTCTTCTGATGTAGTGTGTGTGTGTGTGTGTGTGGGAATAGGGTCGTGCAAACACAACCAACATTAAGAAGAGTAACAGTGAGATCCACATTTAGTGATCCAATCAGTGGGAAAAGCAGGGCATTATCAGGCCTCTGGACAAAAACAAAATGGTACAACTTTCCTAACTAACCCACACCAGTATGTTTGTCCTTGTAATTTCACCCAGTGTGTGGTGTAAACATGGATTAGAGTCTATCTCGCTTATCTTAAGACGATCCTCTCAATCAAATTCGCGTTTCACAAATTTTTATTCTCCATACACATGCATTTTATTGCTGGTTGTCTTCTCCCATAACCGTTCAAACATATTTGCTGATGAACCTTCTCTTAACATTAATCGCTTTACAGTACAGTTCAATACATAATGAAAATGTACCTTGTTTTATCATACAAACGTTTATTCATCATGTGTATTTGTGTACAGGTCAATATTGGGAAAAAGAATGTGTTCTTTATAAAATTTGAAAAGAAATAAATCAGCCAAATGTATCACATTAATTCGACCTGATATAATTATAACGTAGGACCTGTCTTTGCCTAAAACTGAACAGCAGAAATGTAAACCTTGGGGCTATTTCAAGGCTTCACATTTTAATCACCCATGTCGATACAATTCAGATAATACTTCAACTTTATAGTTATGATGCCATACTGGCGGTAGAGTTTACTTCTCTGCCCCTACCATCCATTTGATGGAAGGGAAATGATTGCCAGGTTTTTGTAAAACCAAGCCCGCTGCTACATACTAGATGGAGAGGACCAGACCTACAACCAACATCTGGGGGACACCAACAGTGAGAACCTACTGCAGGTACAAATTCTCTCCAGAGGGCCTTGGTATGAGTGGCCAGGAGTAATGAGTCTGAGAAAACCAGTCCTAACAAGACGGAGAGGAGGATCTGATTGTTGATGGCGTTCAAGGCCGCAAATAGTTCTAAGAGAATGAGAACAGGGGAGAGTGCCAGTGTGAAGAGCCTCTGTGATACCGGGGAGAGCGGTCTCGGTTGAGTAACCTGTCCAGAAGTCTGACTGGTTAGGGTCGAGGAGATTTTTCTGAGAAAGATAATAGAGCTTATCAGAGACAGCAGGGTCAAGTGTCTTGGATATGAAAGACAGAAGGTTTACTCTTTATCGTTTTTGATGAGGAGGGGATGGAGTCGGCTATCTCAAAGTTAAAGCAGCTACAATTTACGGTTGAGTAAATGAGGAAAGATTTTAATTGAAGAAGCCAACAGTCCTGTTGTGAGCTTGCAGTGAGTCACTTAGCCACAGAGCAAAAGGGAAGGGCAGAACCAGCCGGGAGGAAGGTGGACAGTTGGAAGCAGGATGTGGAGAAGGAACCGAGAAACCAATAAAGTTTGAAAAAAATGTGGCTTACAGGTGACACTGAAAGATCTGGGGCTTAGACCGTTTCATATATTGCAAGTTTGATTTGGATGAACTAAACTTTATCATGTTAGTGGTGATGTTGGAGGTTAAAAGAGAGTTCCCGTTCTGGACAAATAGCAGAGGTATTAAGTAAGGGGAGGCTATCTTTCCATGACGCGAAAAGACATGAAATTATGATTTATTATGAAATTATAAATCATACTTCTCCAAATTCCCAGCCCAACAGAACATATTCACAGCAAAGCCCCATTTGATCAGCAGCATATATTGCAGTGACTGGCAGTAGGAGAATTCATGTTAGCTGGCTTTTGGTGTTACATATTCAAAGGCATGTGCTGCACTGGGACATTGTGCTGCTCTGGTTATCCTCAACCCGATTCCTTTGGGTTTAATAATAAGTAGGACTGGCTGGCTTAGCTACATTGTTAGCATGCTATTTTCCATGACTGTCTGCAGTTGCTCTTTATCCAATAATACAATCTGAGGTGCTAAATGAAAGTATAAACTGTTGTGTGCCATTTTAGCGGGTTTAGCTCGTGTTAAGGCTTCACGATTAAATGAATTACAGTATCATCAAAATTGCGATTATTGACGTGCAATATCCAAATCCTCAGGTTCTACAATTGAGAACAAAAAAGTGTTGTTCATCTCAGTTAAACTAACATAGCATAAAAATGCTCAAATTGACTGTGTATCCAAGATGAAAACTCTTCCCCCAGCACAGCACTGATTTACAAAAAAAATATAAATGACCCAGCCAAGTTGGTCTGAAAAACAACAAGTAATGAGAAGTCAGCAGTGTACAGTTCAAGTGGGCTTTTAGAAGATTACACAATACATAAAGCAGCTGGTCCAAACTGATAAAACCCAGCGCAGAACAAAAACATTAAGACAGAAAGACCTGCTCTGTTAGAGTAATTGACAGAAAAGCACACCAAAAGAGCACTACCTTTTTATGTTTCTTCTGCAGGAATGTAGAGTCGATATTGGCAGTGTGTCTCACATCAATGGCGGTTGGTGCCCTTCTTTCCAAACCAATGAGTCTTAACCAATATGATCCAGCATTACTGTCAATGTAGAAACACTATGACCACCAGTGGAGATACTGTATCTACCAGCCACATCAGTACTGGGCTGACTCTGTGACAACGATACAGAGACAGAGTAACGACTGTCTGAAGCTACAAACTGTTATGACGTTTCATTATATTAAATTACCCATAATGGTTGGAATGAATGACTGTTTGTTGGGAGATTCACAATGGCTTCATTGATCACACACTGTTTGATCAATGATTGCCATCCGGTCAGTGTGTTTGTATTCCGCAGCCAGATCCATTGAAATAAAAATGTTAGTATCAACAGCCTGTGTTTCGCAGCTTAGCCTTTTCTTTTCTCTGTGTGGCTACAGACAGATGGATGTGTGTTTAAGGTAAGTATGCATACATACAGAAAATACCACAGTAGATCTAAAGAGCAGACAACCTCATCAACCTTATCACTAGTTGTTTATTAAAGGCTCTCCTATACTGAGCTAAAAGACCAACCAATCCTAGGTTACTGTTTGGTATTATTATAGTTACCTAACACACAAACCGGTTGTGTAATTCTTGCTTCAATGATAACAACAATGGCTACCGAAAAGCCCATGATGGGAGCAGAGAATGATGGAACTAGCGACTAAGTTGCTAAAAATTCCTAAATGTCAGACATGGCTCAGCTTTATTCTGTGTTTGTGTAAAATAACAGCAACGAAAACAGCCTCATGTAGGCTAAGTATAAAACAGTGACATCTCTTTGTTCAGCACTCTCAGCAGTCTCTGAAATATGAATGTGCATCGACACATGCCAATTATATGTTCTGCCAATTACATGTTCTGATTGACGTATATCATTTGTATCAAGACTGTGCCAACATCGCAGGGATATAAGTTAGCCTACTGTATGTATAGAGAGTCCATCAGTGTGGGACACATCAATTTCCTAATGTGAATGTACTATACGCGGAAGGGAACTGCTCCTAAAACTCCAGTCTGGTTAAGGTTAGGATGAAGTTTAGCGGTAAGATTAGAAAAAAGAATTGCACATCCACCGTGATTCAATTACTCATCGTGATTATTATTGTGGGGTATTCAACTCTGGACCTCGAAGTCAGTTCCACTCAGTTTTTTTCATTGCAACTCTCTAATCAGGGACAAATTTAGACCTGGTGGGTGCAATTAATGAGTTGCAACAGAAAACAACAGAAAAAACAGGCTCTAGCCCTCATAGGATAGAATTAAATACACCTGCCACGCATGTTTTTAATATGCGAGTGCCCTGATTTTGGTCCACCATCCACTACGGCAGAAAAAATAATCTACCTGCCACTCAGATTTGTTTCACCAGCCATAATATATTTCACGAGTATGCCGTGTAACATTTCTCAAATAATATGTAATCCCAGTAAGAAGTAAAACAGTGTTTTACTCAATTCACACCAAAAAACAGCTGCCACTTTAACAGCAGGAGGTCATGGTAACAGAGCCACTTGCATTGGTGTCTGTGGAGAATATCTTCACGGTGGTGACACTTGCTAGCTTGACTAGTGCAGTAATCTGACACCTTCGCTAGTTGTTACAATAATTGTAAAATATTTCCATATTATGGTGGTTGATGCCAAAGGGAAGTTCCATCATCCTTGGACATGAGCGCAAACTACGGAACAGAGAATTACAACAACAAGGGAGCAGGTAGAGAGCTGGATGGTTAAATCAAGTCCTGCCTTCTGTCGTAATATTATTTGGGGGATGATGTTGAATTACTGGCAAGGCAGTGGGTGGGGTACAGAGATAATACTGTAAGTAAGGGATGGGACAGGGAGGTTGGCTAAATCCTCAGTGATGAAGGAAAGAATTAGAAGGGCATAACGGAGATATTTCCTCATAAAAAGATGACAGTATTGAGTGTTGAATGTTACAGTTGAGAGTTCATCGCAAAGTAACAGCAAATCTGGAATATTGGGTTTATATATCAGACAAACTATTGCTCTGGGAAAGGTACTTTCAGCATCATTATCATGTCTTCTTAGGAAGCTGAAATATAAAGCCTTCATAGTAAAAATGAAATACAACGTAATTCTCCCATAACTGCAAGGGGAATATCTTTCTGATAAGATTTGAAATACTCACATTTGTTGGAGGATATTTGTTGGAAATAAGACCAATTCTCTCAAGGCTTTGCCCAGCCCTGTAATGAATTAGTATTTAATAACTGCTCAACTTGCATTTGAATTATAACTGTCTCCGTGTCTTACAATAGTCGCTAGAACAGAACAAAACTGAGAAGAATGACTAATGTGTAAAGGGATTTTCCTGCTGGATCAGAGAGGAAGAACAAAGACAATAGACTGTATTATTCTCCAATGTGCGGAACACTCCTGTACAAGACAGGAGTGTTCAGCTGATGTACATAATCAAATAATTATTTACCTCCGCAATTTGTACCACCAACACACACTACAGCATTACATTCTAGACATATGTAGATGATGTATGCCCCCAGTTGTGTACTTTTGACACCACAGACATGACACAGCTTACGAAAGCTGTGAGAGCTGAGCACTCTGCTGGAGTAACAAGGTCAACAGCATTTAAATTACCCATACGGCATCTGCATCAGTTAAATGAAGCCAATGTGACAATGAAGACATAGATACTGACTTTAGACAGAAGTTTGGCAATAAGTCAATCATTGATTGAGAGGACTGGAGGGGAATGTCAGATTGGTTGAGTGGCATGTGGAAGAGGCAAAGCAGCAAACCTCTCAAACAAACTGAATGCAATTATTGGCTATGTGGCATTTGACAAACTGATTATGTCTATAACCATGTTTCCCTGAGGAAAGGATCAAGGCATGACACCATGGGTTTCATACTTAAACACCTCCGAGCACAATGAATGTGTCTGGATCAAATGTGAGTGATGAGACATAATTTATAGCACATGGAAAGTGGGGCTTCCAGGGCCTCATCTCTTCCCTGGAACTTTTTGAAGGCATGATTTAATTTATTTTGATTATTTGAGTATAAGTGACAGACCGAAATAGGAACATAGCAGTACAGCATTAGTCTAAAGTTACTGTACAATATGAACGAGTAAGTATCCCATTTAAAGTCCTTTCATAAAGTATTCAGACCCCTTCACTTTCTCCACATTTTGTTGTTACAGACATTTCCCATAATGACAAAGTGAACAAAATGTTTTTAGAATGAGTCGATATACAGCACCGGAAAAAATTAAGAGACCAATGCACCTTTTTCTTTCCTTCCCAAAAAAGTTGAAAAGGGAAGTTTTGAGTGAGGAACAGAAGCGTTGAATTTGCAGTGGTCTCTTAATTTTAACCCTTCTGATACTCACTCTAAACCTTCCTTTTCGACTTTTTTGGAAAGGAAAGAAAAAGGTGCAGTGGTCTAAATTTTTTCGGGAGCCGTATTTAGTCGACAGTATACATACATTTTATAAACATTTAATTGGCCTTAGACTAGAAGCTTCATAAATTTAATTTAATTCATATGTAAACTATTTAGAATATTTGTTTCCCTTTAGGCTAGTTTCTAACTGTTTCAATCACTGTCATATACTGTTTCCTACTGAATCAGAAACAAGAGAAAGGAAAAATGATGGTGAGGGAAAGAAAAACACTTCCTTGATAGTTTGGCAGTATTTCAGTTTCAGGCCAAATGTTAAAGGTGAGTTTGATGACCTAAATCAAGTCAGTTGCAGAAAACCCAAAAAGATTTGTTTTTAAACGTTAAAATGATTTACATTTTAGTAACTTAACTCATGCTCTTATGCAGAGCAACTTTCAGTTGTGTGCATACATATCCAACTTAGTCCCCTGTGGCAATCGAACCCAGAATCTCTGGCATTGCAAGCACCATGCTTTACCATCTGCAATACATAAATTCAACAGGCGTTTTTGTTATTTTGGCTACATTATTTTTTTATTGAAGTCCTGCTTGCAGCTCTCTCATGCTTGTTCAACAATCTTCATTGTCCTTATTACCATATACTGTATGTTTTTGAACATGAAATACATTGCAAAAGGCAAGTGGGGAAATAAGGGAATAGATTGTAATGGTGCCCTGCTCGTCACACATTGTGATGCAGGCTTGTGGGCTGTGTATAATCACTGATAGACTATTAGGTTGTGCAATGTTCAGGTCTCTTCAAAGACGTTCAAATCCAGACTTCGACTGGGCCACTCAAAGACATTTACAAACATGTCCCGAAGCCACAACAGTGTTCTCTCGGCTTTGTGCTATGGGTTGTTGTCGCTCTAAAGGATGAATCGTCACTCCAGTCTCAGGTCCAGCACACACTTAATCAGGTATTCTTCAAGGACCTCTGTATTTTTCCTCTGTTCAACCTGCCCATGAACCTTAACAGTGTCCCATAACCTGCCACTGAGGAACATCCCCATAACATGCTTCCATTACCATGGTTAATCATAGGGATGGTTATATCCAGTTGTTGAGCAGTACCTTATTTTTACCAGAAGTAGCACTTGGCATTTGGGTCTAATAGTTTGATTTTTGCATCATCAGTCCAGAGAAACCCTTCAGGAGACATGTCATGAGCCTTTTACTCAGGAACGCCTTCCATCTAGCCACTCTACCATAAAGGCCTGATTGATGGAGTTATGCAGAGACAGTTGTCCATCATTTGTCCCAGGTGGACACTAATAAAGTTCTAGAGACATCTCAAAGATCTTCAAATGATACAATGCCTTTGAGCTCAATTTGTGTCCTGGCAAAGGGATCGGAATACCTGTGTATGAGATTTCTGTTTTTGAATTTCAATAAATTGGCACAAATAAATTTGTTTTTGCTTCGTAAATGTGGAGGATACTGTGTCTTGATCGCAAAAAAAAAAAAAAAATGTACAAAGGCACTACATAGGGCTTGTTTACATTACACTACATTTTGAGACGTATAAAAGACTTGAGACGCTAGATTATTTCATTGTTTAAACTTGCAGACACTGATCGCTCAAGATGCCACCTTCCGAAGTAGTATGCGCCACATTTCGATAGAGCCCCCCTGGAATTTTGCAAGTGTGAAGAAAAAGCCGGCACTGTATAAACTTTATGTACACATATTCCCATGAATGACAGCCACAATCCTGCTCGGTATGTCTCAAACACGCCAGTGTAAATTCAAACGCAATGGAAATTATTATGCAAACCAAGATACGTCTATCTAGCATTTTATTCTCTCTTGTAATGTAAACAAGCCCAGTGTTAAGCTGCAGTTTACTTTATTGTTATTAGTGTGCTGGGGACACCCCTTCAGCAACTACATTCCCATTGATGTAATTACAGCAATTATATCTCGGCCCATTCAGCGTAGCTGGCTAATGAATGCAGTAGAGTATGACCTTATTGGCCTTACAGAGGTTCTCCCATGCTAATTGCGCATGCGTGCCCACGTGTGTGCGCATGCTTGCCCACGTGTGTGCGTGTGTCTGTGCGCGCGCGTGTGTCGGTGTGTTGCTGTGTATAAATTTGTGTTTTTAACTCTGTCTGAGAATGAATGACTAAAAGGCAGTCAAACAGATATCTTGAGACATTTAAACCTTCCTTTTTAACTTAAAATGGAAGTATTTATATGTGATTTGATTGATTCTAACCACCACCTTGAAGGGAGAAGAGGGAGAAATAAAGCAAGAGGAATGAAAGACAGAAAAAGATACTCACTTCACCCACTGTCTTTGAGAAAATTAGCATGCTAAATGATAGAGCGACTTAGAACAGAGTAGACAGATGAAAGTCAGCAAAGGAGAAGGAACTCATGAGAAACAGAAGGGAAAAAGTAAAAGGAATGAACAAGAAGAGGGTAAGCGTGAGGGACAGAGAGAGACAGAGCAGCTTTTAGGGGCAAAAATGCCTTTGTCCAAAGAACGAAAGTTGACTTTAAAATTACATTTCAAGTCCATTGTTTTGTTATATACTCAAAAGACCTATTTAACTCTAACGCTCTAGCATCTCCTTATGACAGCCTGGGCACCTGTGAGCTCAAATCAAGGTAAAAGACCGGAGACAAGCGGATTCCGGCCCAGACTTCTGAATTGAGCAAGCAGTGTAATAAGAAGCAGAACTGCATCAGACATTTTTCGGATCACACACCTTGACAGTGACTGTTCAGAGTCCGCTCGGAGTTGCTGTGGTAAAGCAGGGCCTTAATCAAATCCCGAAATTGGTGAACAAAATGGGGTATAAGTAAAAAAAAGAAATTCAGCTCTGAAATGGCATACTGTCAGCTCTACCAAAAAGGGGCATTTGGCTGATGGTTTACAATTTTGTTTGTTGATGCTTGTATGTTGAAGCTGCTGAATTGCACGTCTGATCAAAATGTGGGTGGGTGCAATTAACTATGAGGTAGAAGAGAAAACCGGCAGGACCCAGACCTCGTAGGGTAAGACTTGAATACCAAGTGTTGGAGTGGTTCTGAAAAGCATTTGCCGAGCTTTAAACAACTACCAGCCTGTAGTTGCTCAAACTCGCAGAGCCCCACAACACACACATTAAATGTGAACACAGGCACACAAAAAATTTATTACATGGCCAAATGTATTACATGGCCAAATAACATGGCCAAATGTGGTCATAACATTGTCCACAGCTGACATACAGGTGCTGGTCATATAATTAGAATATCATCAAAAAGTTGATTTATTTCAGTAATTCCATTCAAAAAGTGAAACTTGGATATTATATTCATTCATTACACACAGACTGATATATTTCAAATGTTTATTTATTTTAATTGTGATGATTAAAACTGACAACTAACGAAAATCCCAAATTCAGTATCTCAGAAAATTAGAATATTACTTAAGACCTATACAAAAAAAGGATTTTTAGAAATGTTGGCCAACCGAAAAGTATTAACATGAAAAGTATGAGCATGTACAGCACTCAATACTTAGTTGGGGCTCCTTTTGCCTGAATTACTGCAGCAATGTGGCGTGGCATGGAGTCGATCAGTCTGTGGCGCTGCTCAGGTGTTATGAGAGCCCAGGTTGCTCTGATAGTGGCCTTCAGCTCTTCTGCATTGTTGGGTCTGGCGTATCGCATCTTCTTCTTCACAATACCCCATAGATTTTCTATGGGGTTAAGGTCAGGCGAGTTTGCTGGCGAATTAAGAACAGGGATACCATGGTCCTTAAACCAGGTACTGGTAGCTTTGGCACTGTGTGTAGGTGCCAAGTCCAGTTGGAAAATGAAATCTGCATGTCCATAAAGTTGGTCAGCAGCAGGAAGCATGAAGTGCTCTAAAACTTCCTGGTAGACGGCTGCGTTGACCTTGGACCTCCGAAAACACAGTGGACCAACACCAGCAGATGACATGGCACCCCAAACCATCACTGACTGTGGAAACTTTACACTGGACTTCAAGCAACGTGGATTCTGTGCCTCTCCTCTCTTCCTCCAG
>JACXGI010008468.1:0-33455 GCA_016801175.1 Esox masquinongy | reverse complement strand
TAAACTTGACTGTCAAGTTTTCCGTCAAACATTGACTATTAACGTGAGACTATGTACTCACGTTTGGCAGCATCTCATCTCCCCGTCGTCATTACAACTGCATTGCATGCAGTCACTGGTCCTCCAGCTTGAACCGATAGCGTGCCATGTCCCATCCTTCTTATAAAGACACTGTTTTATCCCATCACCTATAAGAGAATCTTCCGTTGGGTGTAACAGCAAAATGGGGCTCTGACTAGGTCACTCAAGGACATTCGCCTTCTTGTCCTTCAGCCACTTTACGGTTACTTTGGCGGTGTGCTTTGGGTTTTTGTCATGTTGAAATGTGAACCATCTTCCCATTTTTAACTTCCTGGCAGAAGGCTGCAGGTTCTCCTCAAGAATCTGTTGGTATTTTGCACTGTCCATTTTCCGTTCTATCCTGACAAGTGCGCCAGTCCCTGCTGAAGAGAAACACCCCCACAACAGGATGCTGCCACCGCCATGCTTTACTGTAGACATGGTGTTCTTTGGGTGGAAAGATGTATTGGGTTTTTGCTAGAAATATGCCACTTGGCCTTGGAATCTGCAATGTGCTTTTCGGCAAAGCTCAAAGGGGTCTTGATGTTTCCTTTTTTAAGGAGTTTTTTTTTTCTTGACACCCCCCAGTAGAGTCCAGATTTGTGGAGAGCATGTGATGTTGTGGTTACATGCACACATTGACCAGTCGTCGTGATCCAGGCCTGAAGCTCCTTCAAAGTTGCCATTGGCTACTTAGAAGGCTCTCTGATCAGTGTCTTCCTTGTCATCCAGTTTGGAGGAATGGCCTGATCTACGCAAGGTCTCGGTGGTGCCATACACCTTCTAGTCCTTAATTATGGTCTCAACTGTGCTACAGGGACAGACATAGCCTTTGAAATCATTTTATATCCATCTTATATCCCCTGACTTTCCACAACTTTATCTCATGGATCTTTTGAAAGAACCTATCCACCCACAGTGGATTCTTCGCTTTAACTTGCACTACTAAGCTGCTTTTATACTGACCTAATCAAAATTACTACAACTGATCACAGATGGAAGCCAATTAGCTTAATTTGTGATCTGGAATTTGATTGATTATACAGCTTCATCACTATACCTCACTTATCCAAATAGGGTATTTTACTGTTTTGATTTAAAACAAACAAAAAAAAGAATTAACTTGGACATTGTGGGTTAGCCTACAGTGTGTAACTAAAGCTGGAAAAACTCTGACTTTAATGTGTTTTCATTTCAGGCTGTAAAACAAAAAAGTTGTTTTACAGCCTGACTTTCTATACCCACTGTATATACAGTATTTGATATTTCACACACTGACACTACTACATTTCTTGTGCAACTACCATTCTTTACCTTACTCGACTTGCTACAACTAATTTTCCACAGGGGAACAATCTATTATTCTGTTCTATAATATTTAATGTGTAATACTATGCCTTTAGAGTGGTACAAACAGTCTCTGAAGGCTGTTTTACCTGGACAGTACATGTTGATTCAGGAATAAAGCTCTGTGTGGGTGCATCTACATAGGTGGCCCAATAAATTATTAAAATATTATTATTTACCAAATATTTGTCCCCTCAATTCTTTCTCCCATGAGAAATTCACGATTTCCCTGGTTGCAACAGCCCCACAGCAGATGCGGAAGAGTGAGAGATCTAAAAATGTTTTTCCAAAGCACACCTTGCCAAGCAATTCTGCTTATTATCACACTGCTGGCTCAACCAGGTATTTTTTGCTTGTCAATACGCAATGGAGGAGAACACATTCCCCAGCCAACAACCACAATTGTAAACAGAGCCTCAGGTACTCACACAGAGCAGCACACCATAGTCCCGTTGTCGTCACAACTGCAGTCCATACAGTCGCTGGTCCTCCATCTGGAACCAATAGCATGCCATGTCCCATCGTTGTCATAAAGACACTGTTTCCCCTCTGACAAAGAAAAAAAAATGTTTATATTTTCCAATGAAATTCCATACTCATAGCCTGGCACGTCCACCTGGTCTCAGTTAAACGCTACACGGATATCAGTCTGGTCAAGCTGGGATTCAAAACGTTTGGGCATGGGGCATTTCCAATGGGTGTTCAGAAATGTTACACTCGACTACAATTGGATCGACATTCAACTAATCAAACCAACAACGCACATGAAGTAGTACCAAAGCACCAAAATTCGCTACCACAAACCGTACTGTATGTCGAGCAACAGCAACCAAACAAACAAACAGATCAGTAAGTACAGCTGATAGACATGTCTGAAAATGATTATTGCCGTCTTTGATACAAATATTTGCGCATCAGGGATCCTTACCGAGTACCAAGAACATTTTCTAAAAAACTAAAACTGCTAATGAAAATAATGTTAACCAAATAATAATAGCATAAGGTTTTACATTGCTGAACGTAGCCGAAATATCAATTCGGGTTAGTACTCGTCATCACCTAGACGAAACCAATATTCATGAAATTGCGCTTATTGGCTCGGTTAAGCGCTAACGGTGTTGTGCCGAAAACATCCCCCCGCCGAAAATCCCCTCCCCTTCACTCACTCAAATCTAATGAAACACAACCTAACGTGGTCATCGATTGCTGCCTTGATGTACACAATTAAATTAAAGCGTTTTGCTACGAAGATCAGTGAAATGTAGGCTAAAATATTGCTAACGGAGTGAAAAGCAGACCTCTCAACAAGCAAGCAAGACGCAGCAATGAGAATCAAGAGAGTGCGCGTTCACGCGAAGGGGGGACGATTTCGGCACAACGGCTCCAAACTTAAGTCTACTCATCACAACCAGACTGATGATATCTGTGTAGCTTTTAAATGTAAGCTAGTGAGATCACATGACTGTGCGAGGCTACCATCCTCCATAGTGTTTTAGAAAACAATTTTCAATAGAATTTGAAATAAGATGGTCCTTATCTTGACCTGTAATGAGCACACTGAAATAATAAAGCAGTGTTTACATTATAATCACGTGTAAATGTGTAGGTGTTTTTTTTAAATGTTTTGTGTGCTTCTGATACTGTTTTGTGTTAGCAGCTGGTTGTTTTTCATCCTTTACCTCCTATAGGTCCTTTCATCCAGCAGTAAGCATGGATGATTGGCAGCATTGCACCCAGGGCAACAGCTAGTGCCAAAAACCTCTTCACAAGGAGAAAGAAGGACAAACATAGCTTATAAAGATTTTTTTCATCCTTATCGAATGTACCATTTTGAAATTAAAATATTGTTTTGTACATTGCCCTACCATTTCGGGTACAAAACTTTTGGACGAACTAACATTATTTACATGTAGTATTCATGTTAATAATTTTGTTGTATATCCTTTGCATGCATTGTTTGCTGAGGTCAGCAACCCATAGACACCCCCAGATGTTGGGTTCCTTATTGATGGGCTGCCAGTCCTGTACTACAACCATCTTCAGTTCCTGCTCATTTCGAGGCCTTTTTAACTTCAGTCTTGTTGGTTGCTGACATGTCATTCATAATCATTGATATATGACATAATGACAATTTCATACTCATGAAAACTTTCAGTGACCCCTCATACCCTGTGTATCCTGGAAGAGACCCAATGATGAAACTCTTTCACTAAGATCCTTTCCTCTTGCCATCTTGATCCAAAATTGAGGTCAACTGGGCCTGCTCAGCATACATACAGTTGTGCTCATAAGTTTGCATACCCTGGCAGAAATTGTGAAATTTTGGCATTGATTTTGAAAATATGACTGATCATGCAAAGAAACGGTCTTTTATTTAACGATAGTGATCATATGAAGCCATTTATTATCACGTAGTTGTTTGGCTCCTTTTTAAATCATAATGATAACAGAAATCACCCAAAAGGCCCTGATCAAAAGTATACATACCCTTGAATGTTTGGCCTTGTTACAGACAAACAAGGTGACAAACAAAGGTGAAAATGGCAATTTAAGGTGAATTTCACACACCTGTGGCATATTAAATTGCAATTAGTGTCTGTGTATAAATAGTCAATGAGTTTGTTAGCTCTCACGTGGATGCACTGAGCAGGTGAGATACTGAGTCATGGGGAGCAGAAAAGAACTGTCAAAAGACCTATGTAACAAGGTAATGGAACGTTATAAAGATGGGAAAAGATATTAAAAGATATCCAAAGCCTTGAAAATGCCAGTCAGCACTGTTCAATCACTTATTAAGAAGTGGAAAATTTGTGGATCTCTTGATACCAAGCCAAAGTCAGGTAGACCAAGAAAGATTTCAGCCCAAACTGCCAGAAGAATTGTTTGAGATACAAAGAAAAACCCACAGGTAACCTCAGGAGAAATACAGGCTGCTCTGGAAAAAGACAATGTAGTTGTTTCAAGGAGCACAATATGACGATACTTGAACAAAAATGAGCTGCATGGTCGAGTTGCCAGAAGGAAGCCTTTACTGCGCCAATGCCACAAAAAAGCCTGGCTACAATATGCCCGGCAACACCTTGCCACGCCTCACAGCTTCTGGCACACTGTAATTTGGAGTGACGAGACCAAAATAGAGCTTTACGGTCACAACCATAAGCGCTATGTTTGGAGAGGGGTCAACAAGGCCTATAGTGAACAGAATACCATCCCCACTGTGAAGCATGGTGGTAGCTCACTGATGTTTTGTGGGTGTGCGAGCTCAAGGCATGGGGAATCTTATAAAAATTTATGACAAGATGAATGCAGCATGTTATCAGAAAATACTGGCAGACAATTTGCATTCTTCTGCACGAAAGCTGCACATGGGACACTCTTGGACTTTCCAGCACAACAATGACCCTAAGCATAAGGCCAAGTTGACCCTCCTGTGGTAACAGCAGAAAAAGGTGAAGGTTCTGGAGTGGCCATCACAGTCTCCTGACTGTAATATCATCGAGCCACTCTGGGGAGATCTCAAACGTGCGGTTCATGCAAGATGACCAAAGACTTTGCATGACCTGAATTTTGCCAAGATGAATGGGCAGCTATACCACCTGCAAGAATTCGGGGCCTCATAGACAACTATTACAAAAGTCTGCACGCTGTCATTGATGCTAAAGGGGGCAATACACAGTATTAAGAACTAATGATTTTCTTTACAAATGGTACATATATTACCAATTCTCCAAGGGTATGCAAACTTTTGAGAATAACTGTATACATGCCACAGAGCATGATAGGATGTTAATGGCTTAGTTGCAATCATGCTGTACACCTGTATGGAAGCATCTGCATTTATGTTCCTCCACTTATTTACTCATTTCTTTTCCTTTAATTGGTCACCCGTCTGTAGAAAGACTTGTTGAGTGTGGATAACATAAAGAAAAAAAGGATGACTCAATTTTCTTAGTCACACTGAGAAAAAAACACCACGGAAGCTAGTTATCCAGACAATTGTTTCAATTTACCTTTTAAAATGAAAAAAGGCTACTTACCAGCTAAAGGGTTCACAAAGATTTCACACCAGTCATTAGGCTAACCAGTGGGCAGGCTCATATTACCTCTTCATAGCCAAATATTTAGCTTTCTAAATATAATAGCAATTTCATTTGATATTAGCTCAACAGGTCAATGACCCTCCAACAAATATCTCTCTTGCCAACTATCCAGTGAACTTTGAAATCCACTTTCTTTGTCACTTTAATCCATGTTACCGAAACCATGCAAGAGACAATTCATGCTATCACAATAAAGTAAATGGTAAACCCGCTAAATTACTTTTCATGTAAGCTTTTACATTAGCTTTTTCTGTGCATCTGTACTGCACTGGGCAGACCAAGGAAATTAAATATTAAACATTATTTTTCAATTTGGCAGGAATAATAAAAAATATATATAATTAAATAAATTACTTTGGATTTGAATTTTAGTTTTGTCACCAAAGGAATTGCAGTCTATTTACAATTTCAGTTGAGTTTTGTCGGTCATTGACTTCCATAAATGTTGTCAGTCATTAACAAAAGACTCCAAATCCAAAGCCTAGGATCAAAGATCAATATACAAAACATGTAGAAACTTACCATGATTCTCAAGGCTGTAGATTAGATTCACAGGTAGAAGCTGTAGGTTCCGTTGAGCAGAATGGTTATGCAGTAATCCCCCCCATAAAATCAGGCAAGGACAAAGAGAGAAAAACACAACACACACACCTTCAGTAACAAGATGCTAATGTCAGTCTTAAGGCTGATTTATGCTTC
The DNA here is from genome assembly GCA_016801175.1 of Esox masquinongy. Classification (NCBI taxonomy): domain Eukaryota; kingdom Metazoa; phylum Chordata; class Actinopteri; order Esociformes; family Esocidae; genus Esox; species Esox masquinongy. Next base: position 27,249 of record JACXGI010008468.1, on the reverse strand, counting down.
AATGTCAAGCGCGTCTGCGTAGGATCCGCGGACAGCCCAGAGAGCCGCACAGGCCCGCACAGCCAGGCCTCATAGGCTACGCGCACCAGCTCAAAAATGTAAAAGCTCGTAGCTACGCGAACGTGAACCGCAGAGCCGCACAAACGATGATTGGTTGGATGGTGGAGGGAGGGTTTTACACAGAGTACGGAATTCCGGCCAAATTTTACTTCCTGTATCTACAAAGACAAAGCAACAATAGTAGCGTCATGCTGGCAATAATAGAGATTCCGTAGCAAGAATAAGACTTCCGGTTTTCGGATTTTGCCTTCAAAATAAAAGTCCTCGGTAAAACGCGATTTTAATAATATTAAATGTATCGATTTTGACACTTTGCTTAGTGTATATTGTAAAAATGTATTGTAGGAAATGTTCAGGACAATGGATAGAGTACTTATATGCAAAAAAATCAAGGAGCACTGTGTATTTGCAATTGTTGCTGGCATTTTACTCCACCCATCCTACATCCTATTGACCACAATGTAACTCAAAGGATATGAAATACATATAGGCCAGTAGAGAAAAAACTATTCTATACGCCGCAGTGAATGTATTGTAGGAAATGTTCAGGAGACTCTATAGATTGATTATATGCAAAGAACTCAAGAGGTACTGTGTATTTGCAAATGTTGCTCGCATTTTACTCCACCCATCCCACTGGCCACAATGTAACTCAATGGATATGAAATACAATGGGATGGGTGGAGTTAAATGCCAGCAACAATTGCAAATACACAGTGCCCCTTGATTTCTTTGCATATAATCAATCTATAGAGTCTCCTGAACATTTCCTACAATACATTCACTGCGGCGTATAGAACATTTTTTTTCTGTACAGGGCAAAATTATTTCATATCCATTGAGTTACATAGTGGAAAAAGAGGGTGTGGAAAATATTGTTGCTAGATGTAGCACACCATTCCCCATGATTAGACAGGTTTGTCTTACTCTACACATTCTCCTGAACATTTCCTACATTGCTTTCTCTGTGGAATATTCAATAGTTTATGAGCTATGAGGCAATATGTATTCCATATTCAGTCAATGGCATTGTCTGAATTTTGCCCTTGGAACGTGTTTTAATACCCACTTTTTATTGAAATTACTCTTAAATATGATCATATATGAATTGTTGTCAATGTTTTGAGAGGTTTTCGTAGACAATTAATAAAGTCAATTTATGTCAGTTTTGAAGTAATACGTTGGTCTCTTTTATTTTGAAAATTTCCTGATTTTCGTGACCCGGAAGTGTTTCTGTAATGTTGCTCACAAGATGCTGATAGTCTGGAGGCATGGCTCAAATCGAGGAACTTTTGATAGTATAGGAGAAATGCTGGGCGAATAGCCAGCAACTTGCCAGAAAAGGTGGACGCTGATGAGGGACAAATATGTAAGAATAAAGAAGAAATTGAAGAGTAAAAGTGGAGATGCAGGAGGGAAAAACACCTCCGTTTTATATAATGCTTTCTTGGCTGTCCGGGCACATAAAACACTGTGAAACCAACTCCAATTTTGTCGAGGACACAAGGTAAGTTCAGTTTTTTTTAATTGGCAAATTCAGTGTTGGTTACTTCTACAAAGTTGGCTAAATGGCCAGTAAAGATTAAAGATTCGTATTAGCAACACAGGAAACAAAAACGAAACTTAGTTGACTTTTTTCTCAATACACTTGAGTTATCCTTTTGGACTGGGAGTAAACTTTTAGTCACGTTGTCTTAGAAACTAAATTGCAAGTACTAAAAGTGTAAACTCCAGTGATTCTATTGTGTTCATTTTACCAGTCGTTTGTTTGCATGGCTGCGTTAATTAGTTAACTACTCAGTTAAATGTAGTTATATTTAGATGTAGCAATCAATCTTGCTGCCACAATTGTATCTGTAGAAACAGACGTTTCCTGTAAATCAAGTTTGGCTAGCTAACCATGATAGTGCTATTTTGCCATGCTTTAGGTAAAGCCAGTTTGGCTCGCTAACACTAATAGGACTATTTTGCCATCATCATCATGAATAGTACTATTTTGCCATCATCATCATCATGATGATGATGTACTATTTTGCCATGCTTTATTTATGTAAAGCAAGTTTGGCTAGCTAACACTAAGTACTATTTTGCTATGCTAGCTAGTTGTTCATCCAACATTAAATGCTAAGGAAATGTGTCGACGTGATTTTTCTTCAGATGAGTAAATAGTTTTAGCCAAAAGTTAAAGGGGGAGCAGGGACAAGTGTCAGGCAACTTTAAAGTTGAATGAAATTATGTATTTACTTGAACCTGAATAACCTTATTAGGAGAAAATGATTATTACCATCTCTTAAAGGTTATACTTTGGGTTTTTATAAGTTTATGCATTACTTTAGTAGGCAGGGAAGAGACAAGAGTCTTGATAGTGAGGGACAGAATGGTATAGAGAGCCAATAGGGGAGATGGAAGAGGAGAGAGTAGACCATAGTGGAACAGAGGATAGGAGACAGCAGAGAGAAGAGATGTAGATAATGATAAAATAAAAAGATTACTTTTATTCAACGACAGTGATATTGTGGCAGAAGTTTAAGGTTACTTGAAAGCAGGCAAATGCCTGTTTATTTTCAGTAGTCATGTACTGCAAGCTTATGTTATGCTCCCCACCCCCCTTCAGGTTGAGTAGCCCTGTTGAATAGTAAAATATGTTGTCATTGCAGATGGAGTATAGCAGCAGCTCATCAATCCTACAGTCATCTGAAACTGACCTGGACTCAAATTTAACTTCACCTGCTGCATCAGTTGACCCCGAGGCTGAGAACAGACAACCATTAGAACCTGCCATGTCTAATTACCAAAGACCTGTCCACCAAAAACAACCTAGGAGTCTCCCCAGGTACATACTGCCTCGACTCCTCTTCATCCTCATAGAGAGCACCAAAGAAAATTAGGAAGAACGATGACCTTACAGCTCGATTTAACCTTCTGGATCAGCGCAGAAAAGAGGGAAGAGAGACATGCCATGCTCACTTCAGAGTTTGATGACGATATTGCAAGATTTTGTCACACCATAGGTGAACTGATCCGTGAACTGCCACAACATAAAAGGTCTAGCCAAGTTCAAAATCCATCAGCTTTTATTTGAGATGGGGAAAGAAAGTGCTGAAGACACTGTTTGAATACACACCCCGATGTGGCTAAAGTAATCTTCTTCAAAGTGACTAAATAACTTTTGTTTGTGATTTGAGTCAAAATAATTTGCACACTTCATGGATGTTGACCTGTTTGAGTTATTTGATTAAATATTGTTTAATTTTATTTATTCTTTGATTTTAAAATGCAGAGACAGTGCATGTTTGAACAAAATACTTGAGTGCACTTTCTCTGCATTTTAAGTAAGTTCTATGTAGTCTGCTCTTTTCACTGTTTGCAATACTTTGTTACACTTATAATTGTACATACAAATATTTAACAAAATAAAGAGGTTTATTTTAAATGTGTATGTCCATAATTCACTGAGAGTTCAGTAGGCCAGCCCTCAGCACTGTATCCTGCCATGGCACATGAAAACCCTCATCAGGTCATTGCAGACTCCAACAGCAGCCCGAGAGGCTCTCCCTGCATCAGCCAAGGTGCCTCCCTCTGTGACCTGTCTTCTCCACTCCCAGGCTGTGCCTCGCCATTGTTCAAAAGAGTCTTTGAAACTAGGTGGTATATACTTTTTTGCAGGTGTGTTGGCAGCATCTGTATAGGCCAGATATTTGTGCAGTGCAGCACAGGCCTTCACAACATGTACATTTGTGTGGTAGGAATTCCAAATGTCTGCCTAGAATTCTCCACCTTGCGACCGTCATACCAAATGAGTTCTCAATCGCACGTCTGGCATGTGAATGTTGATAGTTGTAGATCCTCTTGCTTTTGTTCAGATTGGCACCTGGTAAAGCAGAATATACATTGAAATTTAAAATAACAAAAACCCCACTGACTAACTGCATTTTGTTGTACTGTTCAATGACAAAGTTGAATCTGCTGTCAGTGAACAAGTACAGTACAAAGAAATGCAGTTTGCGTCTAACCAGAAGTGCAAATAGAGGGCAGACTATTTACAAGTATTAAGTATATGTATGTATAGATGTGCAATTAATGCAAATGCACTACATATGGCAATTCTAAAAGTGCAATGGAAGCAAATAGAAGGCAGAACATTTACGAGTATTAAGTATATAACCCTAACCCTATTTTTAATCTAATATCTGCTTATGATTTAACCCTCCAAATATTTTCAGAATATCAATAAACAATTGCTTACTTTGAAAGGGCTTCATCAGATTTACATGCAATGGAAAAGCAGCAACTTCAACGATGACATGGGGATGGTGACTCCTATCCCAGGAAGGTTTGCAGGTGGAGGGATAGCGTGAAGTGGGTGGCTTGATGTGTAATAAAGGGTTTCAAAAGATGCCGAAGATTGTTGAAACGATTAGCCGACATGGTAAAATATTTTAAACACGCTCTTCGTCCATACGCATCTGCTGAACAAGCACACTGTATTCTAGCTAGATCGCTATTATATTGTTTACCAACTATACAGATACTTCTTGTGTGAAGTTTTCCTGCTCTACAAGCGAACAAACCAGGTGCCAAGCGTCTTCTCTCTTTCCTTATTCATTTAATTTTACTAGTTCTCCCAAACGCGCTATTCCAGAAACCCAGCAAACAATATTACGTTTATATTATATTACGTTATTATCAATTTGATCTAGGTACAGCTACTGTAGCTAGCCTACCTGTTCCCTTCTACTCCTGGTCCTCTGCAGCATCAACCATATCCCATTAACATGGTGGCTCTATTTTTAAAATAAGACTGAGTTAACTCAAGTTTGTTTTCTGCCTTATATTCCTACATTCTGCTGATTTTTCAAGTACATGCCAATATAATCTCCTGCTCTTTTTAAAGCACAAACCACATAGTCAACCCTATTAGATATTTTCCTTATGTAGTCATTTCCCAGCAAACAATATTGCATTGTCACAGCGTACTGACAAGGTAACTTACATTTGGAACCAGTTAGATAATGATCTTTCATAAATACAACCTGAAATGTTAAAGTAACCCATTTGTAATTTGTGAAACAATTTTTGTACCAGGTATTTTAATATGCCATAACAATTCTTTGCACTTAAAAATTAGTATATTCATAACTACAGCTAGAATAGGTACAGTTAAGTTAGTTTTACAGTGAGCATGTGAGGTATTATGTATACATTTATTCTATCAATTCCTTTCCAGATATAATTATTTGAATGCTGTTAGACCATCAGTCCAGGTATTTTCTCCTTACAAAGTACATGAAATAATATAGAAGGGCCCCATATGAAATGTAGTAAAAAAGAATATAACATTTACAAACAATTAAGAAAATGTATGTAATTAAAAAATAATTTTATTGATCACCCACCTCACACTCTCCCAAGTTGGTCAACAGAAATTAAAATCAGAACTGTGTGGGACTTCAAAACAAGCAGGAAGGATAAAGTAGGAAATCCCACCTAGTTCACTACAATTAAATTGCAGGTCTTCAATGGCAATAACAAGGCTAAACAATTACTTTTCCACTAATAGAGTTATATCCTTCTCGAATCACTGAAATTGAAATCCAACTATCAACTAATCACAAGAGATATTATCAAACCGGCCATTTTTACAAATAATTGAAATATAAGAACATAAGCCAATATTAATGCCTTACTCTTCATTGGGTTCTTCTAATGGTGAGAAATTGTGAAAAATCATGAGGTTTTTTTTTAACTATAAACTGATCAAACAAGAATAAATATTATCCAACTGTCAAAATACAATAACTCAAGCAAAAATGGAAACTTTACTCTTCCTTGTTGTCAGAAATGAGTCTGAGTGGTCATCAATTCTATCTTCACCTTCCTTTGTTGTTGGGACCCAGAACTGCACCTGATCATGGACAATGAAAACAAGTTTAAAAAGAGTATAAGTGTCCACAATCTGATTCAGTTATTTCATAATAATTGTATTATATCACCTCTCCGGGAGTCATCACCTTATCGTGGTGGAGAGGTTTGTGTGTTCCTATGAACCTGAGGGCTGTGTTGTCTGGGCCTTAGCGTTCCTGGTAGGGTTTCTCATGGCAAAGTGGTCTCAGGGGAGGAGCCAGACTAAGAATGGTTCAAAAACCCCCTATGCACAACCGAGGAAGAGGAGGAATTACCCTGCCCGGAGGAAGCCCGGGGCCCCCGTCTGGAGCCAGGCCCAGAGGGAGGGCTCGCCGGCGAGCGCCTGGTGGCCGGGTTTGCCACGGAGCCCGGTCGGGCATAGCCCGAAAAAGCATCATGGCACCCCCCTCTCCATCCTATGGGGCCACCACTCATGGGAGGAACCGCTGGGGTCGGGTGCGCTGCCATATGGGTGGCAGTGAAGGCCAGGGGCCTCGATGGACCAGACCCGGGCGGCAGGGGCTGGCTCTGGGGACGTGGAACGTCACCTCTCTGTGGGGGAAGTAGCCGGAACTTGTGGGGGAGGTGGAGCGCTATCGGTTAGATCTGGTGGGGCTTACATCCACGCACAGTCTCGGTTCTGGAACCGTACTCCTGGATAGGGGATGGACTCTGTTCTTCTCTGGAGTTGCCCAGGGTGTGAGGCACCGGGCGGGGGTTGGGATACTCACAAGCCCCTGGCTGAGTGCCGCTATGTTAGAGTTTACCCCGGTGGATGAGAGGGTCGCCTCCCTACGCCTACGGGTTGTGGGGGGGAAAACTCTGACTGTTGTTTGCGCATATGCCCCGAACAGCAGTTCGAAGTATTTGGCCTTCTTGGAGATCCTGAATGGAGTCCTGTATGGGGCTCCAGTAGGGGACTCCATAATTCTGCTGGGGGACTTCAACGCACACGTGGGGAATGATGGAGACACCTGGAGAGGCGTTATTGGGAGGAACGGCCTCCCTGATCTGAACTCGAGTGGTCGTTTGTTGTTAGAGTTCTGTGCTAGTCATGGATTATCTATAACGAACACCATGTTCGAACATAAGGATGCTCATAAGTGTATGTGGTACCAGAGCACCCTAGGCCGAAGGTCGATGATTGATTTTTTGATCGTGTCATCGGATCTGAGGCCGCATGTTTTGGACACTCAGGTAAAGGGAGGGGCAGAGCTGTCAACCGATCACCACCTGGTGGTGAGTTGGGTCAAGGGGAGGGGGAAGACTCTGGATAGACCGGGAAAGCCCAAACGGGTAGTGCAGGTGAACTGGGAACGTCTGGAGGAGACCCCCTTTCCGAAAGATCTTCAACTCACACCTCCGGCGGAGCTTTCCCTGGCATCCCTGTGGAGGTTGGGGGCATTGAACCTGAGTGGTCGCTGTTCAAAGCCTCCATTGCCGAAACTGCAGCGGGGAGCTGTGGTCTAACGGTCTTAGGTGCATCAAGGGGCAGTAACCCTCAAACACCCTGGTGGACACCGGTGGTCAGGAAAGCCGTCCGACTGAAGAAGGAGGCCTTCCGGGATATGTTATCCCGGAGGACTCCGGAGACGGTTGCAGTGTACCGATGGACCCGAAGGGCTGCGACCTCTGCTGTGAAAGAGGCAAAACAGCGGGTGTGGGAAGAGTTCGGGGAAGCCATGGAGAAGGTTGGCACCAAGGTGCTTCTGGAAAACCGTCCGCCACCTCAGGAGGGGAAAACGGGGAACCATCCAAGCTGTGTACAGTAAGGGTGGGACACTGTTGACCTCAACTGAGGAGGTAATTGGGTGATGGAAGGAACACTTTTCAGGAACTCCTAAATCCCACTAACATGCCCTCTATAGTGGAGGCAGAGCTGGAGGCTGATGGGGAAGCATCGTCAATCTCCTTGGCAGAAGTCACTGAGGTAGTCAAACAACTCCACAGTGGCAAAGCTCCCGGGATTGACGAGATCCGTCCAGAAATGTTGAAAGCTTTGGGTGTGGAGGGGATGTTTTGGATGACACGCCTCTTGAACATTGCGTGGGAGTCGGGGACAGTGCCAAAGGAGTGGTGGACCTGGGTGGTGGTTCCCCTGTTCAAAAAGGGGGACCAGAGGGTGTGTGCCAATTACAGGGGTATCACACTTCTCAGCCTCCTTGGGAAAGTCTACTCAAAGGTACTGGAAAAGAGGGTTTGGCAGATAGTCAAACCTAAGATTGAAGAGGAACAATGCAGATTCCGTCCTGGTCGCGGGACAACCGACTAGCTCTTTACTCTTGCAAGGATCCTGGAGGGGGCCTGGGAATATGCCCATCCAGTCTACATGTGTTTTGTGGATCTGGAGAAGGCGTAAGACCGGGTCCCCCGGGAGATACTGTGAGAGGTGCTGCGGGAGTATGGGGTGAGGAGGTCCCTTCTGAGGGCTATCCAATCCCTGTACGTCCAAAGTGAGAGCTGTGTTCGGGTTCTCGGTAGTAAGTCGGACTTGTTCCAGGTGGGGGTTGGCCTCCGCCAGGGCTGCGCTTTGTCACCAATCCTGTTTGTAACTTTCATGGACAGGATATCGAGGCAATATCGGGGTGGTGAGGGGTTGCAGTTGGGCGGGCTGGGGATCTCATTGCTGCTTTTTGCGGATGATGTGGTCCTGATGGCATCATCGGTCTGTGACCTTCAGCACTCACTGGACCGGTTTGCAGCCGAGTGTGAAGCGGTTGGGATGAAGATTAGCACCTCTAAATCTGAGGCCATGGTTCTCAGCAGGAAACCGATGGAGTGCCTCCTCTAGGTAGGGAATGAGGCGTTACCCCAAGTAAAGGAGTTCAAGTATCTCGGGGTCTTGTTCGCGAATGAGGGGACAATGGAGCGGGAGATTGGCCGGAGAATCAGAGCAGCGGGGGCGGTATTGCATTCGCTTTACCGCACCGTTGTGACGAAAAGAGAGCTGAGCCGGAAGGCAAAGCTCTCGATATACCGGTCAATTTTCGTTCCTACCCTCACCTATGGTCATGAAGGCTGGGTCATGACCAAAAGAAAATAGATCGCGAGTACAAGCTGCTGAAATGGGTTTTCTCAGAAGGGTGGCTGGCGTCTCCCGTAGAGATAGGGTGAGAAGCTCAGTCATCCGTGAGGAACTCGGAATAGAGCTGCTGCTCCTTTGCATCGAAAGGAGCCAGTTGAGGTGGTTCGGGCATCTGGTAAGGATGCCCCCAGGACGTCTCCCTAGGGAGGTGTTCCAGGCACGTCCAGCTGGGAGGAGACCTCGGGGTAGGCCCAGGACTAGGTGGAGAGATTATATTTTGACACTGGCCTGGGAACGCCTCGGGATCCCCCAGTCAGAGCTGGCAAATGTGGCTCGGGAAAGGGAAGTTTGGGGTCCCCTGCTGGAGCTGCTGCCCCCGTGACCCGATACCGGATAAGCGGATGAAGATGATGATGTATTATATCACTTTTACATTATTATCAAATGTCTTGTTGAATTATGCTTTGTGTGAACTCAGTAAATATCTTTACACTTGAGTACTTATGAGGTGACTTAATGGTTAAACAGCTCTGGAAAAAATTAAGAGACCACTCCTAATTTTTCTTAAATCAACATCTCTACATGTATGGCAGCCAATCCATTCCAGTGTCTGTTAAATTCCAACACAGGCAGACCTCATTTTACTTAATGAGGTATTGATTAGGTGATTACCTGAACCAAATCTAATGACTCCGTCTAACCATTAGACGACAAGGTGTTGGGCAAAGCTGAAAATTTGACTAGTCAGAGAAGATGACCTTACTCCATTCCCCTACAGTCCAATCCTTATGGTCTTTTGCAAACTTCAGCCTAGCTCTTCTTTGCTTCTCCTTGATGAAGGTCTTTTTTTTAGCTTTCCACGACTTCAGCCCTGCCCCTAGGAGCCTGTTTCGAACAGTCCTTGCCGTGCACTTCACCCCAGCTGCTGTTTGCCATTCTTTTTGTAGGTCACTTGATGTCATTCTACGGTTGTTGAGTGGCATTCGAATGAGTTGACGGTCATCTCGGTCAGTAGACAGTCGTTTTCACCCTCTGCCAGTCTGTAGATTTGTTGTCCCCAATGTCTGTTGCTTGACCTTGTTCTTATAAACCGCTGCCTTTGAAGTTTTCAGTATGGAAGCGACCTGATGCTCACTGTATCCTTCTGCCAGTAAAGCCTGAATTGAAACCTTTTCCTCACTCAAACCTTTTCTTTTCAGCTCTTTTAATGCTGAATAGTTATTTATTTATTCAAATTACCTTTGAGGTACTACTTGCCCTGTTTTTGCCATCCAGCTGGTTCTATTACAAGAGGATAGTGATGACCACAGCAGTGGTTTTTATACTTTTCCTCGTTAGATTAGATTTGGTTTAGGTAATCACCTAATCAGTACCTCATTGAGTAAAATGAGGTGTGCCTGTGTTGGAATTTAACAGACACTGGAATGGAATGGCTGCCATACATGTAGAGATGCTGATTTAAGAAAAATTAGGAGTGGTCTCTTAATTTTTTCCAGAGCTGTATATTATTAGTATTTTTGTATTACTGGTCTCAGTCTACATATCTTCCCTGAGACTGACCAAAATATTAAGGGGACATTGTCTTTATGATGACAAAAGGTAAAGTTGCTCTGCATTTTTTATGCATCACATATCGGCACCCCAAAAACTAGAGAAAGTGAAATATTACTTGATATTAAATAACACACAAGCCAATTATATCAATAAGCTATCAATACATTATGCTTACCCTAAAGCTGCATAAATAAAACACTAACAAGCGTATTGCACAAGCCTCAAGTTACAGCAGTATTCTATTGATCATCTGTGTTTACAATCATTTACTTCAGTTGCTTGCTCTGTGGTTCTTCTTACAGTCAGGGAAAGCTGCAATGATAAATGAGAATGCATATTAAGGATTTCAACGTTTGTCAAAATATGACTACAAAATTGTGTACTTCCTCGAATCTGCTTAGCAGATTTTCCGTGTCAAAATGATCTTGCGCTGGAAATTAATATTTTAATCTTCCACTTGGTAGCCTAATGCACATTACAGCAATAAATTACACAACGGAAATACTTTGAAAACATGATGATTACCGCGTGTTTAGTCACACCTTGAATACTGAAACTTGACTTCAGTATTTATTTCTGTCCCAGCAAGTGAAACACTTCTTGCACTGAGCTCAGCCTGGCTGGGGAAAAAACAACCAATCAATCAAGCTAGCTACAGTAGTAGTTGACTTACCATGCTGTAGCTTGCTAACGCTAGTTGGCTTGCTCTACAGAGTTAATGTTATTTTATGATAACTACCAAAGTGATTTTAGCTAATTTGTCAGATAGATAAGATAGCTATCTGCTTTTTAAAGAAGTTAAATAAGCTTACCTGAGATTCCTTGTCCAGAAATGATGACACGGTGCTCCAGAAATTATGTCGGCTTAACGAGCTAAACAGATGTTTAAGTAGTCGTACAGTAGTGTTAACTAGCTGCAGTAGCTAGTTAGCCAGGTACGTTACTGTAACAGAACTTGCTCTACCTGCAGTTGCTAGCAAGGTATACTGTGTAGGCTACACGACTAAATAAGAAAATTTCTAAATTGGATAATTGCTAGATTAGAAAAACCGAAAGTACCTTGCTGTAGTTTGAAAGGTTAACATAAATGATTACATTTCTAAATAGAAAAAAATTATCAATTCGAAAAAACTATGATAGCGGCTGAAACTTAAGCACTATAATAGCTATTGGGCTAACCAGAGTAGAAAACTACTCACGACTAAACCAGAATTATATTAAACTGGAGTAAAAAACATAAATGTAGTTTAACATATCAGAAGTATACAGCCACCATGATGACGTAATTGTTGAGGTAAACCTCTCACGACTATTTGTGTATGCCTTCCATCTGGTATTGTGAGCGATTAGGCTACATGGCATTTGAATTGAGCAATTGCGTGTATTGGAGTATTATTGTTTTTTCAGCTGAACTCTGAAATATTGGGAATATGGTTTCCGATGTGGTGGCAAGTAATGACATCGTAAGCAAAGTACGATGTAGCAACGACAATAGGAGTTTAACTTTTCCAGTTGTAGTTACGTAAAATCGTTACCAAACTGTTACGTAAGTTTTTATGATGTCAGTACATCATTTAATTATGTTTCTGCGCATCCTGAGCAGGTGAGGAAGATGTGGTGATGCAATTACCTTCGGACAACGTTGCCACAACGTTGTAAGAGGTAATGTCACGACATGACCAATCCACTACGTCACGGTTGGTCGTGGTTACGTAATGTGTTTGCTGGGAACCGTCTTCCCCGATCTAGCTAGTTAGCTACCTATTATATTGTTTACCAACTATACAGATACTTCTTCTGTGAAGCTTTCCTGATTTACAAGCGAACAAACCAACATTTTGCGCGACATCGCCGCCTAGTGCTAAGAAGTGTAATGGCCATCTACACAACAAGGCTGCACAACTATAAATGCTGAGCATATCTGCGTACAGACGCACATGACATTAACAACGCAGACCCGCAGAAGCAAAAATCAGGCTTTAGTGGTCAGGGGCCTCATGTACCAATCGTGCGTACGCACAAATATGTGCATAAACCATGTGTACGCCAGTTTTGACGCAAAAGTTGGCATTTATCAATGTTGAATTTGACGGGAAAGTGTGCGTATCTCTACGCAAATTTAAACCCATGCGTATGCACAGCCTAGCGGTTAAATTGGAGAAATACCATGCTATTTCTGAAAAGCTGGTAGAGGAATGTCAACTGAAATACATGGCAAAAATATTATCAGTAGAAATATGAATAGCCTACAGGAATGCCCAAACTGTTTCCTGCAACATCGTGGGCTTATAGGCTACGGATGTAGCAAGCGTCAAAACCCTACCGCCTGTAGCTGATCCAAAAACTATTAGAACTAATATTTTAAAAAAATATGTTAAAGCCCTTTCAGTGGGCATATCCATTCAGTTTGAAAACAAGATGAACAATAGCCCAATGTGCATGTGCGTAAAGCAACACATTTAACGTTGCATACTTTGCCATAAACTACAATATAGGGGTGTCGCGATATACCGCTATTGACGATTACCGTGATATTCAAAAAATGAAATATTGATATCATGTTAATAATACACATATGATAATATCGTATTCACTAGGCGAAACTGAAGTTCTATTTTTCCAAAAACTCCTCTCGGTTGTTCGATACCTTATTCATGTCACCTATAGACAAACGGTGTATGTGCTTAAAGGAGACGGGACCTATGCACTGATGTTGAAATCAACTCGTTAGCCCAATTAGAAATCCCGGGAGAGATCCGCAATGACGCGCCGTTTTAGTAGCCCATTCACATGGAAAAAAGGACGTTGTATTTTTCCAAAAACTCCTCGGTTTTTCGATACCTTATTTTTGTCACCTATAGACAAACGGTTTATGTGCTTAAAGGAGACGGGACCTATGCGCTGGTGTTGAAATCAACTCGTTAGCCCCACTAAGAAACCCCGGGAGAGATCCGCAATGACGCGCCGTTTTAGTTTGCCCATTCACATGGGAAAAAAGGACGTTGTATTTTTCCAAAACCTCCTCTCGGTTTTTCGATACCTTATTTTTGTCACCTATAGACAAACGGTGTATGTGCTTAAAGAAGGAGACGGGACATATGCGCTGGTGTTGAAATCAACTCGTCAGCTCCACTAGAAACCCCGGAGAGATCCGCAATGACGCACCATTTTAGTAGCACATTCACATTGAAAAAAGGACGTTGTATTTTTCCAAAACCTCCTCTCGATTTGTCGATACCTTATTTTTGTCACCTATAGACAAACGGTTTATGTGCTTAAAGAAAGAGACGGGACCTATGCGCTGGTGTTGAAATCAACTCGTTAGCCCCACTAGAACCCCCGGGAGAGATCCGGAAGGACGCGCCGTTATAGTAGCCCATTCACATGGGAAAAAGGACGTTGTAATCTTCCAAAAACTCCTCTTGGTTTTTCCATGGCTTATTCATGGCCAAACGATGCATTTGCTTAAACTACGAGTCTGGACCTATACACCGGACCTATACACTAGTGTTTGGATAAGGCCTTTTCGTAGCCTATTCACTAGGTGAAAATGTTTTGTATTTTTCCAAAAACTCCTCTGGGTGTTAGGCCTTGTGGATCTTTTGGTTATCAGTGGCCTTTTCACTATCCATTAAGTGCAATTGTTCTTTTTGTATGCTTTTATTTTTTTATTTGTACAGTTACGGTTACAGACTCTCCACCGCCATACATTCTTATTTTGAGTGTAATTCATTTGCCAAAGAAGACAAAAAGGGCATGAAACAATGTTAAAGATGATTTTGACTGACAGCATTTTTTTCTTTCAAATTTTCTATAGATACCGCGATAATATCGTTACCGTGAATTATTTTGGCCACGATAACCCTGTAGTGAAAATCTGATATCATTCAGCATTAGGAATTTTGTTATGGCTACATTTTCAACAAGGCTATTCCGCATTCCAAATATCACCCCAATTTACATGCCTCCTACAGGACTTACAGGAATTATTGAACAGGGTACTGTTTTGGACGCATCTACAGTTTGTGGTTTTACAGCCTCTCATAACAGATGTTTTAACACAAACATAAAATATTTGCATTGTTTCCATATGTCCTTTGTTCGTGATGTAATCAGTGTATGGTAGTCAATGAAGGAACATGTCTGCTTGGATACAACCGTGAGGGGCCAAGTTTGTCTGTATGAATGCATTTCTTGCCATGTGCTGGGGAGCCAAGACTTACTCAGTTCAGCCAAAAGAAATGTCATTGCAGGGCTTACACACATCCAGTTCTTCCACAATTCAGCCTGTGGTGCCCGAATTAGGTGTGGGAGTTATTTAAAGTGAAGGCAAAAAACCACTGGAGCAGTGAAAAAGATGAACAAATTCTGTTTCTTCACATCAACCTGTTTAGTTAAAAGAGCTTAATGATGCAATGGAAATGCTGTACTTGTCAAAATTATTGACAATGGCCCTTGGCACTTCACAAACATTAAGCACTGCAATCGTAACCTTTCCAGTCCCCAAGCAAACAAGGTGAAAAGACCTGTTGTTATTTCCCTGAGCAAGACTATTAACCTGAATACCAATGTTGTTGCTGTAACTAAAATGTTTTCTTAGCATAATATCCTGGTAAAAAAATTATTTTTGTGTTGTGTAACAGGAAAGGAACAGCATTCAGTCTGAAAATGCATAATCATTTCTATTCTCTTAACAATTTAGTGCTCTCTACGAACTTCCTCTCCTTGGCAGTAACGATAGTCATCACCATTTCCCCAGAATTATGATGTCACTCAAGACCTATGGCCCAAGATTGGACAAACACAATGACTTGTGATGGCGGCAGGCAGCCTAGCAGCTAAAGGCTTCTGACTGGTAAGATGAAAAAAAATCTCTCATCCTGTCACTGAGCAAGGGAGTGAACCCTAATTTCTCCACAGGCTCTTATCGAGGCAGCTCTCTGATTGGGGGTTGGGTTAAATGCGGAAGTCAAATCACTGTAAACTGACAAATATCCTGTTAGTGCTTTTATTTTAATTGAATGCAGTGCATGCATCTAAGGAACCACAACTTATTCAGAGTATATCAACCCCACGACAACCAATTCAATCCAAACAGTATAGAACAGAACTTTTGACCTTCAGTGAACCAGACGGCAATTCTCCATATTGTGCAGTTGCAGTACCGTCTTTAAGTCACAGAGGCCAGCGTTAAACCATGTACAATGAGGGAAAAAAATATTTGATCCCCTACTGATTTTGTATGGTTGCTCACTGACAAAGAAATGATCAGTCTATAATTTTAATGGTAGGTTTATTTGAACAGTGAGAGACAGAATAACAACAAAAAAAATCCAGAAAAACGCATGTCAAAAATGTTATAAATTGATTTGCATTTTAATGAGTGAAATAAGTTTTCGAGCCCTCTGCAAAACATGACTTAGTACTTGGTAGCAAAACCCTTGTTGGCAATCACAGAGGTCAGATGTTTCTTGTAGTTGGCCACCAGGTTTGCACACATCTCAGGAGGGATTTTGTCCCACTCGTCTTTGTAGATCTTCTCCAAGTCATTAAGGTTTCGAGGCTGACGTTTGGCAACTCGAACATTCAGCTCCCTCCACAGATTTTCTATGGGATTAAGGTCTGCAGACTGGTTAGGCCACTCCAGGACCTTAATGTGCTTCATTTTGAGCTACTCCTTTGTTGCCTTGGCCGTGTGTTTTGAGTCCTTGTCATGTACCCATCCACGACGCATTGTCAATGCCCTGGCTGAGGGAAGGAGGTTCTCACCCAAGATTTGACGGTACATGGCCCAGTCCATCGTCCCTTTGATGTGGTGAAGTTGTCCTGTCCCCTTAGCAGAAAAACACCCCCAAAGCATAATGTTTCCACCTCCATGTTTGACGATGGGGATGGTGTTCTTGGGGTCATAGGCAGCATTCCTCCTCCTCCAAACACAGCAAATTTAGTTGATGCCAAAGAGCTCAATTTTGGTCTCATCTGACCACAACACTTTCACCCAGTTCTCCTCTGAATCATTCAGATGTTCATTGACAAACTTCAGATGGGCCTGTACATGTGCTTTCTTGAGCAGGGGGACCTTGCGGGCGCTGCAGGATTTCAGTCCTTCTTGGCGTAGTGTGTTACCAATTGTTTTTTTGGTGACTATGGTCCCAGCTGCCTTGAGATCATTGACAAGATCCTCCCGTGTAGTTCTGGGCTGATTCCTCACCGTTCTCATGATCATTG
Source organism: Esox masquinongy (assembly GCA_016801175.1). Taxonomy (NCBI): domain Eukaryota; kingdom Metazoa; phylum Chordata; class Actinopteri; order Esociformes; family Esocidae; genus Esox; species Esox masquinongy. Next base: position 10,478 of record JACXGI010008468.1, on the reverse strand, counting down.
CAACTCCACGAGGTGAGATCTTGCATGGAGCCCCAGACCGAGGGAGATTGACAGTTATTTTGTGTTTATTCCATTTGCGAATAATCGCACCAACTGTTGTCACCTTCTCACCATGCTGCTTGGTCGATGGTCTTGTAGCCCATTCCAGCCTTGTGTAGGTCTACAGTCTTGTCCCTGACATCCTTGGACAGCTCTTTGGTCTTGGCCATGGTGGAGAGTTTGGAATCTGATTGATTGATTACTTCTGTGGACAGGTGTCTTTTATACAGGTAACAAGCTGAGATTAGGAGCACTCCATTTAAGAGTGTGCTCCTAATCTCAGCTCGTTACCTGTAGAAAAGACACCTGGGAGCCAGAAATCTTTCTGATTGAGAGGGTATCAAATACTTATTTCACTCATTAAAATGCAAATCAATTCATAACATTTTTGACATGCGTTTTTCTGGATTTGTTGTTATTCTGTTTCTCACTGTTCAAATAAACCTACCATTAAAATTATAGACTGATCATTTCTTTGTCAGTGGGCAAACGTACAAAATCAGCAGGGGATCAAATAATTTTTTCTGTCACTGTAACTCAGCATGCATACAGTCCAACACACAGTAATTTTTTTTATAGCACGTGAGATTCCAGTGGAATGACGAAATTACAGGTAAGCAGCAAAATATTTGCAGTAAGGGCTGAAACCCAGGTAAAACCCGGACAGCAGTAAAACTGGGACAAAAAAGGTGACGTGATGAGAAATTACTTTACTCATCATTATTACATAATTTTACTAATGTTAGCAATGATATATTTGTGTTATAAAAATACAACATTTCAACAAAATGTAGAAAAGCAAATTTGAATTGTGCGGTACAATCCGGACCCCCAGACTTCCTCTTTATTGGTCTACTCATTAATTACCATAAATTCTAGCAGTCACAGTGGTACCACCTCTCTTTGGTGATCAGAAAATACTATACTATAAGATCGAAATATAAAGGGTTTTAAAACAATAGATATTTTTTGAAACAACACTGTTGATCATGCCCATACATTGTCCTGCGCCTGTTTGTACCACAGTAGTTACAAGAAAGCACAAAACTTGTAACATGAATACACATTCACATTTTTTCCAGTGATAATTTTCTGTTGACCAGTAGCCTATATTTAAAAAAGTATATGTAATAGAAGTATAGATTACCAGCTACAGATTTCAATAGTTAGATTCTTAACTATGTCAATAGTTAGCTTCTTAGCTATGTCAATAGTTAGCTTCTTAGCTATGTCAATAGTTAGCTTCTTAACTATGCCAATAGTTAGCTTAGCCAAATGAAGCAGTACAGTAAATTTAATTCCAACACTACAGACACTGTTTTAGCATAATGGAGATGTAAATCTACAGATTGATGTCCAATAACAGTCGTTCTGAATTGAGTGGATGCATTTCTACAATGTTAAGCTAAATAAAACAAGTTAAAGCTAGTGACAAGCACAAATTGATCTGCGCCTTACGCCTGTAGGTTCCTGAATTCTTCAGTGTTGTAATTACTGCCACTAAAGCAGCGTCAATTTTGTCAACAGAAATAATGGTGTAAATAGGTGGAGGGGTTTGCCGGGGGAGGGAAGAGAATAATGTGCCTAATTCAAAACAAAAATATAAAATGGGTGGTCAGTGGGTAGCTGCCAGACCCTCTTACCTGGATCTTCTGAGACCCCTGGATCTAAGTTAACTACTCGTCAGTCAGGTACTGAAATACCTTCTGCCTGGTTGACTGTCTGGCTGCCAATCTGTTCATCTGTGTCAGTCCGTGTGTCTTGTCTCTCCGTCTGTCTCCGTCCCTCTGTTCGGTTTTGCCGGCTGGCCCACAATGTGTTCTCCTGTAACTCAGGGTTTCCTATGCCTGCCCATCTGTTATTCTGTGTCTGTCAATCTGTCTCTGTCCATCTGTCTGTTTGTATCCATCTGTCTGTTTGTGTTTGTCTGTCCATCTACCAGTTTGTTTCAAACTGCCACCAGCGATGTTCACAAACCCACAGAAAGACCTCAGTCCCCACACATCTAAAGTCATGGTAGATGAATTGAAAAGGGTGTGTGAGGAGTTGCTGAAAGAGCTTTATTTCAGCAAGAGAAAATTATATTATATAGCTGGGGCCATGCAGGTGACTGGGCTAATGAGTTGTTTCTCTATCCATCCACTTCCCTGATTGGTTTGCTCCCAAACGTTTTCTAATGTAACCCAGGGTTACCTTACCCAGCAACCCTGGAGTCAGTCGGTGAGAGTGACATCTTTTTTTGACAGACCAGTATGTACTCTACATTCATTATAATAATGTCAGATTAAGACAGATATACTTTACATTGTTATCCCAACTTAAATTAGCAGCACAGAGAAAAAATATTACAATATATCTATTGGTCAATTTATAAAACGATTTTGAGAGCTATATTTTTAGATTTCAATGCAGTCTTTAATACTCTAAATAATTTGTGGTTCACAGCAAAGCGTTGGAATCTAATGTATTAGTATTCATACATTATATAATTATTTTCCTCATAACGGTCAAATAACTAAAGTATAGATTGCTAAAAATGATGACGTAAGTAACTTTGTAAAAAGGATGTCACCAATTTGCCAATAGGTGGAACTTAGAAGCTGTTTTACTTAAATTGGCCACCCTTTTCCACCCAGAGATTTGGACGTTTGTATATGGAATGGGGTTCTGAGATCCTGAAAAAGGACTCGAGTTCTGATGGATTTTCCTCCATCTTGGTTTGGCCCAGTGGGTGACATTACAAAATATGTGATTTTCATAGACCACTGGCTGTATATTTAGGGAAGGGGGTCAGCCATCATCAGCGTATGTGCTAAACACCGCCCTCTGTCGTGTGAAGCCAGTACTTCTACTAGAGACAAAGCAAATACTGGATCAGGTTTTGACTTGATGGGAGGAAGAGAAGTGAATTAAAATGTTTTTGTTGCAGGTTAGCAGAACTAACAAAGCAGTTTTCCTGTTTCACTGATTCATACAGCACACCCCAAACACGACTCCATTTCTTTTTCTCCATTTCATTACTTTTGACCAGTCAACATTTTATACTAGATTTAACCGGTCGTCATTAAATACTATATTTAACCAGTAAACATTTAATTCTAGATTTAACCTGTCGTCATTCAATACTAGATTTAAATAGTTGTCAGTGATAAGAAGACCATCAAGGAGAGGGGGCACATAGACAGTCATAAAATATAGCACATGGTAAAATGCTGTTACCAAAGGGACATTCATACGAATGTTTATAAAGAAGTGACACACAGAACAACCGTAGTACTTCACACTTTATTATAGATTTATTTACACTTTATTATATTTATTACACTTTATTTATTATATTTATTACATATTGTATTAATATGGAGCAGAGTAGAAGAGAACACATCATTTCCCCACACTGCCATAGATGGGACATGGGATGGAGCGATCACTCTTCTTGAACACATTGTACTGACAGGCCTTCTGGTCAAACTCCATCATGCAATCACTTGGAAAACCAGTGGGTGTTGAATACCTGCAATCAAACAGTCGACATAACTCACTAATTCTGTTCATAGACTTATATGCAGTGTGATGCCTTTCATTGCACTCATTAGGGACTACATAGGCACATATCACCATTGACTCTGCTCACAGCTGAATTGCTCAGGGGTTTCATCCGCAGGTCTGCATTCGTTTTATTATTATAGGATTACCTGTAGAAAACGGCATACATATTTTTGTGGTCGTGCACACATTAATGAAGAGGTCTCAGGCGTAGCTTTATCAGCTACGTATTCTCCAAAGTTCCAGAAAAAAATACAGCAACATACATTTTTTCATTAATAGGGGTTGTCAGCAATGGACTCTTCTCAACATGAAAACCCCTGTGGTACATTATCAATGATGACAGCGGAAGTGCCATGAGCTACCATTCAGATCATTGTGTATTCAAACCCACTGCACTTGTTTTCCTTCTTTGTCTTTTAATTATGTCATAAATCTTGGTCCTTAGAATGCATGCCTAAAACCATCAAGGTTTTCCTTCAAACATTGACTACTAACGTGAGACTATGTACTCACGCGTCGCAGCATCCAATCCCCCGTTGTCTAGACAACTGCATTTCATGCAGTCACTGGTCCTCCAGCTGGAACCGATAGCATGCCATGTCCCATCCTTGTCATTAAGACACTGTTTTATCCCAATTCCTATATGAGAAAACAAAATTAAATGTGTGTGTGTGTGTGTATGTGTGTGAATGGTTAGCAGTTAGTTCAGTGATTTAGCTTGTTTAGCTCATTGAAACCCAGAGGCAGCATGGGACATTGGCAGCACTGAGCACAGGATCACAGCCAGAGCCAAGGACTCCTTCACAGGGAGAAAGGACACAGTTCAACATTGAGATTTTAGGTCATTCACCTAGATCTCTGCAATAAAACAATGTTACTGGGTTTTCTGCAAAGGTCCTTTACTATGCTACCTTCCAGTACTTCCATGATATGATGGACAAAACATACTGTGTAACACCCCATTACCTATGTAACATATCACAGACAGTCAATGATGGTCAATTACTATAGTCAATTATTCTCTGTACTAAAGCAGGGATTCTAAATAATCATGACAATTTATTTCTGGCAGGGAAAATATACTTGTAAACTGATGTTTTTGCTTTAAAACATTTAAAGACATTTTCAAAAATTACTTTCTTATTCTTGTTTTGCTGGGTAGAAAATGTCTCATTACAGTTTAAAATTACTAAAAACTAACTTAGCTTGTGTGAAATTATAATGGACCAATACTACCAGTGCAATTATCACAGTTTTTTAAGCTAGAGGGTGAGGACTCAGAAGTCTAACTATTCAAAAACAATATATAGAGAACACATTAGGTGAACATTTTGACTTAATATAACCCACTTTCTTGCAGAACCTCATTTGAGGCCAAATTAATATTCAAAACACAATAGTCACAACAATTAAACATTTGATGTAATGACATAGATTAAGAGAAAAATAATGAATTTTGGTTAAAATGTGTTTTTACTGTTAAAATTAAACAACAGCCGAATTGCCCCAGAACCTTGCTTCCGGGCAATGAAATGTCACGTAGTCCAAAGTTGGTCGGGGTTAGTGTCGGTGTTTGCTTTGCCTCATAACGTTGTAATGACTCCATGTATGTTGGGTGCCTGAAATGGTTGCTCTTGTCTGTTGGGAGATAATGCATTGAGGCATGGCCTTAAATGCAAATTGGATTTGTGTTCTTTACGTGTGATTTTTTCATAAATACAATCAAGGCCTTTCACACACTTGGCTTTTATGTGAAAGATTTGGCAATTAAACTATAGTGAGGAAAAATACTATTATAACTCTTAGTTGTATTTCATGCAACTTTAAGACCTTCCATTCTTACAAAAATGCATACATTTCAATTTTTTTATATTAACCAAAATATTTCTGGATTTGTCTGTTGTTTACTGATCCAGTTTGTAACTATGACAGCATGTATAATTACAGAAAACTTACCAGTATTTGTAGGAATGTAGACTGGATACTCAGATTCTAAAGATTTTGGAGGGGAGATAAATATATTGATGCTGTCAGAACAACTTTAAAAAACGTTTGGAGGTTTTAGAGGGGACCAGACAAGATAGTGGTACAATGTTCAGCGGACTGACATTTATTTACACAGATTATACAGCAGTGGGGAACGTTACTTTTAAATAAATATTTACAGTTAGTAGTTACAGTTCCCATAAAGTAACGTAATAATAGTTATGTTACTTAGTTACTTGCTGTAGAAAGTAAGGCATTAAGTTAGTTACTTTCAGATTAGTAATTGATAATTAATTTGATTCTATATTCACTTGTTGGTCACTTATGCCCAGAAGGCACACATTTAATGGGATATTGTACAATCACATATTCAGGTATTGCATAGTCAGTGTCATGGAATGCATGGAGGCAGGACACAGGTGCAGAGGTTTTCAAGGATAAATGTATTTAAATTAACAGACTCACTAAAAACACTGCCATCGGCATGCAAACATTGACCAACAGGGAGCTGAAAAAAAGACAGAACTAAATACAATGCCTAATGAGGGAAAATGACACAGGTGGGTGGAAAACACAGGTGAAACCAATGAACTAAGGGAAGCTAAACAGAATATAGAAACAGATATACCAGAACAGAAACACACAGAACATAGAAATATAACAACCGGCACAGCACAGGCCATGACCGGCCGTTAAAGTACACCCCCGTTCAGGAGCGACTTCTGAATGGGGAATAGAGAATAGCCCCGGATCTCAAATTGACCAAAAAAAAAGCCCCTGATCTATTCATCCATAATTCCGATCGCACATTGACAGTGTAGACATGTAGGCCGCTAGCATGTACATCAAAATTTTCCTCATGTACATTCAAAACCCTGTACTTTCTGTCTGGGGGGGCTAAGCCCCAAATGTATTGTGATCCTAGCAACCCCTCTGGAGAGCGGTCAACAAGGCCAATAGTGAACAGAATACCATTCCCACTGTGAAGCATGGTGGTGGCTCACTGATGTTTTGGGGGTGTGTGAGCTCTGAAGGCACAAGGAATCTTGTGAAAATAGATGGCAAGATGAATGCAGCATGTAATCAGAAAATTACTGGCAGACAATTTGCATTCTTCTGCACAAAAGCTGCGCATGGGACAGGGGCGAAAATCTGATATCAAGTTTGGAGGGGACAATTACATACAATTTTCTCAGGAGCAAGTTCTGAGGGGTACACCAAAATTAGTGCTGTAATACCGTTTTAATTTTCACCATCGGTTTGCTTGCTACTGTATCTCTGCAAATTCAGCTTTGTGTGTGAACCCTACCAACAGAAAACACATTTAATGGATTAACCGACGTTAGCTACATGTATTGAGTGCCTTTCAGACGGTAGACATGAACACTGTCACCTTGCCAGCTAAGGAACACTACATACTCGGCACTGCAAGCTTCTCTCATTGACTCGAATTCAAACAGCTGCAAAAGCTGGTTGATGTTACTGTAGCTTGCTAACATAACGAGTGACCTGTAATTCAATGCAGAGAAAATGAAGGCTGGTGACGGTTAGAAATGTTTTTTTGTATTTAGTAGTAGAAGTAAAGAAACTTCTAACATATACTTTCTTTGAACTACTCACTGAAAGTCCACCACCAACGACAGACAGATACCCACACATCCACAGGCACCGTACTTGCACGATGTGCCACTGCGGAGGGCTGGGGGGCAGTGGATCAAACCACTGTGAGGCAAAGGGCGGGGGTGCCGCCATTTTTAAAAACTTAAACGCGCTATGAAGTGTCTATAATCAGCACAAGTGCTTTCATTGCGTCGTATTACTATTATTGAAATTACATAGTTATGTTTACATGTATATATTGGGGGGGGGAATCATAGTTTTCCCCAGGATGGGGGGGTCATGTCCCCCTGTCCCCCCCGGGATTTCCGCCTATGGCATGGGACACTCTTGGACTTTCCAGCACAACAATGACCCTAAGCACAAGGCCAAGTTGACCCTCCAGTGGTTACAGCAGAAAAAGGTGAAGGTTCTGGAGTGGTCATCAGTCTCCTGACCATAATATAATCGAGCCATTCTGGGGAGATCTCAAACGTGCGGTTCATACAAGACGACCAAAGATTTTGCATGACCTGGAGGCATTTTGCCAAGACGAATAGGCAGCTATATCACCTGCAAGAATTCGGGGCCTCATAGACAACTACTACAAAAGACTGCACGCTGTCATTGATGCTAAAGGGGGCAATACACAGTATTATGAACAAAGGGTATACAGCGCGTAAGCCACTTGCCCCCATCCCGCCCCCTGCCGGATGGTCAGACACGGCTCCGAACTGAACGATGAAACCGGGAAACGACCTCAAATCCCCAGACCTGCCATCCCATAGCGCCGTTACCCATTCGAGGGCACGCCCAGTTAAAAGAGCGATTATCGTGGTCACCTTTTCAATTTTTTTAGTGTTCACATCCAAAATACAATTCACATTGGAGAAGGAAACCACGAAAACCCTCCGGATTACCATCATATTTATCACGCATGGCTCTCCGGAGTTCTCTTACCTGGGCGCGGCTAGGCTCCACACGGTCGACAACGGGAGACACAGCAACACCAGCTGGCTCAATAGGGCTGTCCTTTCCCGACCGTGCTGTCATGTGCGACATCATCTCGCCGAACCCAGTTACCAATCCGGCGATCTGTCTCTCCATGACGCGGAGTCTATCCACTAGCTCCAGCGCATGACCCGAGGCTCCAGCCCCATCCCCGTGCCCACCCCGACTGCCTAGTTCGAGATGAAAAACAAAAAGAAAAACCGCAAACAAACGAACTGATCGAAAAAACAAAAAAAGTGCCACTCTGGTGACGGGTTATTCTGTTAGGTGCGAGGTTATAGGAGGCAAAAATGAAAGTAACAACACTACACCGACACGAAGATTTATGTTTCTTTTCTATAGAAAAGTATACAGCGCCACACCGTCTCAAAACAGGCAAAGACACAATAACCAGCGAAGTGCTGGCGAAAACGAGGAACATAAATAGACATAATGATAACAAACGTAAAAAAGTGTGAGGGTGTGTTGGGTGCGCTGCCGCCATCTGCTCCAGCCGGCGGATAGTACACCGGCGAGGTGGAGCGCTGGAGATGGAGAGAGCGCGCAGCGCCACGCGGAGCAGTTGTCACAATAAATACAGTAGTGCCATTAAAAATTGCTTTTCTTGCTTTTGTTTGTATTTTTGCACACTGAGGTTGAAATAACACTTAGAAAATTATAATAATGGCCCTTCTGTGCAATCTGAGAAAGATTTTTGACATTTCAGCGCTATTTGATTATATTAGTCCAATGGCTGTTATCTGGTTAAGGGAGTGGGGTATGTGTGAATGTAAGTAGGCTTTAGAAGTGAGATAAAATATAGAAGCGAGGTTGTACAATCAGTAATTCTATTTTAGCATCCCTAAAATAGACGAAATTTAAGGCAATCGTGACATAAGTGCTCTCCATGAATACTGTTACTGATTAATCTGTGTAAATAAAAGTCAGTCTGCTGGACATGGCTTGTCTTGTTTGCTTTTCTCTAAAACCTATTTCAAAGTTGTTCAAACAACATATTTGCCTCCCCTCCAAAATCTACAGAATCTAAGTATCCAGACTACCTTCCTACAAATAATGGTAAGTTTTTTTTTTGTAATTATACTAGACGTCATATGTAAAAACCGGGTCAGTAAACAGCAAACAAATCCAGAAATAGTTTTGTTAATATAAAAAAATTCAATGTATGCATTTTAGATTAACATAACTACATGAAATGCAACTAACAATTATAAAAGTATTTTCCATTGTTAAAGTTTTATTGCAAACTGTCACATAAAAGACAACAAAATTGCAAGAAGTGTGTGAAATGCCTTGATTGTATTTATAAAAAAACACTGAAACATGCTATAACATGCAAGAGAAATATGTTTAAGAAATAGGTTTTTCAAAAATGTTCATAGAAACATAATTCCAAGGTCAAAATATTCTATACTAGGCTGGACAACTTTTGATTTGATCAAAAAATCTCACTGAGAGTCTTAAAAATTCTGCCAACTTTGTAAAACACAATAAAATCACAATAACATTTTCAAAATGTATCATAGAAACTTAATTCCAAGTTTAAATTATTCTATTTGTCCAGCCTGATCTAGTATATTTTGAAATTGGAATGGAGTTGCTTTGATATTTTCTGAAAAAGTTATTGCAATATAATTGCGTTTTTCAAAGTTTGCAGGATTTTGAAGAGTCTGTGTTGTCCAGCCTAATATAGAATATTTTGACCTTGGAATGAAGATTATATATCAGTAATTGAAAAAGCTGTTGTGATTAAATTGCGTTTTTCAATGTTAGGAAATGTGTATAAAATCTAGGTGTGATTTTTGATCAAATCAAAGGCTGTAAAAGTTGTCCAGCCTAATGCAGAATATTTTAAAAGGTCTGTCATAGTTAATATTATTATATTGGAGAGATCTAGGTGAATGACCTAAAATCTCAATGTTAAACTGTGTCTTTTCTCCCTGTGAAGAGGTCTTTGGCTCTGGCTGTGATCCTCTTCTCAGTGCTGCCAATGTCCCATGCTGGCTGCTGATTTCAACAAGCTGAACCAGGTAAAACACAGAGGCACATGCTAACCATACACACACACACACACACACACACATAAATATTTTATTTTGTTTTCTCTTATAGGTGATGGGATAAAACAGTGTCTTTATAAGAAGGATGGGACATGGCACGCTATCGGTTCAAGCTGGAGGACCAGTGACTGCATGCAATGCAGTTGTAATGACGACGGGGAGATGAGATGCTGCCAAACGTGAGTACATAGTCTCACGTTAATAGTCAATGTTTGACGGAAAACTTGACAGTCAAGTTTA
>JACXGI010008467.1:0-33455 GCA_016801175.1 Esox masquinongy | reverse complement strand
GGCACATCTTGACATGGCAATATTTGCCCACTCTTCTTTGCAAAAGCGCTCCAAATCTGTCAGATTGCGAGGACATCTCCTGTGCACAGCCCTCTTCAGATCACCCCACAGATGTTCAATTGGATTCAGGTCTGGGCTCTGGCTGGGCCATTCCAAAACGTTAATCTTCTTCTGGTGAAGCCATGCTTTTGTGGATTTGAATGTGTGCTTTGGGTCGTTGTCATGCTGAAAGGTGAAATTCCTCTTCATCTTCAGCTTTCTAACGGACGCCTGAAGGTTCCGTGCCAAAATTGCCTGGTATTTGGAACTGTTCATAATTCCCTCCACCCTGACTAAGGCCCGGGTTCCAGCTGAAGAAAAACAGCCCCAAAGCATGATGCTGCCACCATCATGCTTCACTGTGGGTTCTTTGGGTGATGTGCAGTGTTGTTTTTGCACCAAACATACCTTTTGGAATTATGGCCAAAACGTTCAACCTTGGTTTCATCAGACCATAACACATTTTCCCACGTGCTTTTGGGGGACTTGATGTTTGTTTTTGCAAACTTCAGCCGGGCTAGGATGTTTTTCTTTGTAAGAAAAGGCTTCCATCTTGCCACCCTACCCCATAGCCCATTCATATGAAGAATACGGGAGATTGTTGTCACATGTAGCACACAGCCAGTACTTGCCAGAAATTCCTGCAGTTCCTTTAATGTTGCTGTAGGCCTCTTGGAAGCCTCCCTGACCAGTTTTCTTCTCATCTTTGCATCAATTTTGGAGGGACGTCCAGTTCTTGGTAATGTCTCTGTTGTGCCATATTTTCTCCACTTGATGATGACTGTCTCCACTGTGTTCCATGGTATATCTAATGCTTTGGAAATTCTTTTGTACCCTTCTCCTGACTGATATCTTTCAACAATGAGATCCCTCTGATGCTTTGGAAGCTCTCTGCGGACCATGGCTTTTGCTCTGGGATGCAACTAAGAAAATGTCAGGAAAATCCTACTAGAAGAGCTGAACTTTATTTGAGTCACTTTAAATGATGGCGGTGTGTAATGACTTCTATTTAACATGAGTTTGAATGTGATTGGTTAATTCTGAACACAGCCACATCCCTAGTTATAAGAGGGTGTGCACACTTATGCAACCAGGTTATTGTAAGGTTATCATTTTTCATTTTTCCCCCTCAAAGATTTCAGTTTGTTTTTCAATTGAATTGTTCAAATTATAGGTCACATTAAAAGTGACATGATTTATCTTTGTCTCATTCTTTTACATCACAAAAACCTGGCATTTTAACAGGGGTGTGTAGACTTTTTATATCCACTGTATGTTTAGACTGCTGTCCTTTACATCTAAAATAAGGCTACTAACATTAGCTTTAGGACCTAGATCTTTGTTTTTGTAAAGATTGCATTCATGGCTAAACCTAACTAGGTATTCCCTTCATATGTCATGAATGACACACAGAGGGACGAGGAAAGTTGATTGACACATATTGGACACTTTTTTTAGTGCAATACTTTTTTTAACTATTTTAACTGTATTTTTTTCCTCTAGCAATATTATAGGCAGTGGTGAATTTTAAATTGAGCTCAGGTTCAGGGTCTCATGCTTAAACTGAGTCGATGCAGTCACTAACTTTGAATTACCCACAACTGCTGTATCAATCTGCCAGGAAAAAGGTTAGCCTGAAGCCCAGCTAGTATTTGTTAGTTGAGTCACTTTCAGCAGCAAAGCCTTTTCTGGGGAAGTCCAAGGTAGGGTTCCCAGTCCCACCTATCCTACAAAATACAGAATCATACTTCAATAAAGGATTGTTCAGTTTCAAATTAATGATTTCTGTATTTGACCATCTAAGTGACCAAAGTAATTTTAATGCACATAAATTATAGTCTGGACATTTTCAGTCAGTTAGATGTTTAAAATTCATGACAACGTTAGCCTTTGTCTAGTCTTTGTATGAGCCTGGGACTGTGTGTGTGTGTACACATCAAGATTTAAGCTGTGCTGTCTGCTACACTAATGTAGTGGTACCGAAGACACAGGGAAAGATTTGACCGCTACGTGGGATCATCAAAGACTGATTTGGCAAATGTGTTGTATGTATTTTATTATGATTAAATCTATGATTTGACATTTCATAGAGCAGAAAGCACAAACTGAGCAGTGGTGGATAGCTAGCTAGCAAGCTATGTAACAGTTCATTCATTGTTAAGTACTTAATTGCCAGTGCCAGAAGCACTGATTGATGTGCATGTTCTGAACTCATTGTGACAAGATTCAGCTGGCACCTATGCTAATTCAGGTGTTACAAATAATTCACATCACTAATAATAATCAAGGAATACAGAGTGAAGTCTGTTAGCCTAGCCCTAGACATTACGCATTCATTAATGATAATGAAGTTTAAGTGTTATTGATTATGAAGTGCTTTTGCCTAGCCCTCACAAGTTTTGTTTTAACTTTCTGCTACTAAAGATTAGCTAATATCTAGCTGCTTTAGTTGCGGTCAAGCTAGAGTGCTGTCCATCTCCATAACAAGCAGTCCGGCGTTTTTGAAAATTACTACGGCCAGTTTTTGATATTGAGCATGGTCCCAAGTGTCCCAATCAAATTCTGAAAAGTTATATTTACAGATTTAACTAGCAAAAGTTGTAATTTCTCTACATCGCAATATTAGGACAATGCTGTTTATCCGCATGTCAACCTTAATTCCTAACCTCTACGGTGTCTCACATGGTATAGCCTTACCTGTTAATATATCCATCGCCGTCGCCGTCACAAGTCTGAAATAACCTCTTCATCCTCTCATCTTCGCCGGTGCTAGATGTGTCACTACTCCCGCTACTCACACTCACCTCCACCGCCGCCATGATCTTCCGGAAAAAATACTGTATCAAGTAGTCAAGTTACCCTCTAAATATCCACTCTCAAGGCAGTAACTGTTCCATCATAACACTTTCCGTAAATGGCAGACATTGCACTACATTGGATTAAATAAAGTCAAATGTAAACGTGGGTTTAGATCACTTCTGCCCAACTTAACCTAATTTACCGTGCAGCGCGTGTAGTAAAAGCCAAGCTCCGAACTCTGTTGCGCTATGTGGAGGGCGTAAAAAAAGCTTTGGCCAACTTTAGGTGGGTTGGGGTTAGGGTTGAGTGGGGCTGTTGCCTTTCGGCAGTCTAGCAGTATACCTATGCAAGAATTCAAGACAATGAAGAACCGCCACAGAATTGGACTTTGAGTTTCACGTTCAAAATAAAAGCTGAAGCTCCCCATAGAGTATGATACCAAGAGACACAAACAGTAAAATCATGCCATATTTGGGCAATAACATGTTAGAAACGATTGGCATGTTGCTTTATAAGAGAAATACATTAATTAGCTTATTTAATCAGAACAGAACGGTGGTGCTCCACCAAAGGGGCCAAGTCTCCATCCTTGGGCCACTATCGTTACATACACTGCTTATAAAAATTAAGGGAACACGTAAACATCACAGTATAACACCAAGTCAATTAAACTTCAGGGATATCAATCTGTCCAGTTAGGAAGCATAAGCGATTGTGAATCAATATCATCTGTTTTGATGCAAATGAAAGGGACAACAGGTGCACTGGAGAGGCAAAAGCAAGACAACCCCCAAAAAGGGAATGGTTTTGAGGGTGACAATTGCTCTCTCCTTATCTTTCCTGACTGATTCTTCTCTAGTTTTGTGTTTTGCTAGTGTCCTTGTCACTACTGGTAGCATAAGGTGGTACCTGTAGCCCATTCAGGTTGCAAAGGCAATCCAAAACCTCCAGGAGGGTACATCCATATGTGCTGTCGCAAGAAGGTTTGCGGTGTCACCCAGGACAGTCTCAAAAGCATGGAGGAGATACCAGGTGACGGGCCGTTACACGAGGAAAGCTGGACAAGGCCGTAGCAGGGCATCAACCCAGCAGCAGGACCGGTATCTGCTCCTTTGTGTGAGGAGGAACAGGGGGAGCACTGCCAGAGCCCTACAAAATGACCTCCAGAGGGCTACTTGTGTGCATGTTTCTGACCAAACTGTCAGAAACCGACTCCATGAGGGTGGCATGAGGACCCGACATCCTCTATTGTGACCTGTGCTCACAGCCCAGCACCATGCATCTCGATTGGCATTCGCCAGAAAACACCAAAATTGGCAGGTCTGCAATTGGTGCCCCGTTCTCTTCACAGATGAGAGCAGGTTCACACTGAGCACATGTGACAGACGTGAATGAGTCTGGAGACACTGTGGTGAACGTTATGCAGCCTGTAACATCATCCAACATGACTGGTTTGGCGCTGGGTCAGTGATGGTCTGGGACGGCATATCCTTGGAGGGTCGCACAGACCTCCACGTGCTAGCCAACGGTACCCTGAATGCTGTTAGGTACCGGGATGAAATCCTCAGACCCATTGTCAGACTTTACGCTCCTGCAGTGGGCCCTGGGTTCCTCCTGGTGCAGGACAATGCCCGGCTTCGTGTGACCAGAGTGTGTACGCAGTTCCTGAATGACAAAGGCAATGATGTCATTGACTGGACCTCATATTCCCCAGACCTGAATCCAATTGAGAACCTCTGGGACGTTATATATCGGTGCATCCAATGCCGCCAAGTAGTACCACAGACTGTCCAGGAGCTCACTGATGCCCTGATCTAGGTCTGGGAGGAGATCCCCAGGACACCTTCCGCCGTCTCATCAGGAGCATGCCCAGACGTTGTCGGGAATGCATACAGGCACGAGGAGACGATACACACTACTGAGTCACGTTATGAGTTGCCATGATGAAATTCATGCAAGTTGGAACAGCCTGTGATTTCAACTGTTTACTTTGATTTTCGGTTTGAATCCAGCCCTCAATCGGTTGGTGGTTTTGGTTTCCATTGACCATTGTTACGTCATTTTGTTCTCAACAAATTACACAATGTACAGTAAAGATTTTGATCTTTAATATATTTTCTTCTTCAAGTCCCGATGTGTGATTTGAGTGTTCCCTTAATTTTTTTGAGCAGTGTGTTTTCATTCTGCCAATGGGAGAAATATAGGGTCATCTGCACCACCCATGCCTGGTGAGTTTGGAACAAGGTCGCCTTCCTCAATAGGTGTGGATGGGTAGTTCCAAGCAGTGTGAAAAACAGCAGAATGGCTGGGCAAGATATGTTTTGGACGACACATCTGGATTTTCGACTGGCTGGGAGTCCTAAGCCAAGACCAGCACAAATTGGACTTTATCAAATTGGGATTGAAGATAATGTATATAAAGTGCCTGGAAACAGCGATTAGCAGGGGAATGTTAATTATTTCCGGTTTCAGTTCAGGATTCATGACCACACCCCCTCGTGCCTTATTGCTTCCACAGTCTATAGTGTACTTTAAGAAGTATTGGCACCCTTCATGAAATTGAGCGAAGGTGAATAAAAAAATAAACTACACACACACTGAGACATGTTTTGGGGTCACACATTAACAACACAATCATTTCTCAAAGCCATTTTTCTGCAATACTTAGGTTTCAATGTTTTTTTTATGAAAAGAGATTTTCTAATCAGGTCAAATGTTTTTTTAAGGATATATTTTTATGCAGATAGGCAACTGTACCTAATAAAATATACCAACTGTTGTGTTTAATGATTCACTTTTTGGGGAAAAGTCCTCCAATGATTTTTGCTGTCACAACCTCCAACCTGAACAAACCATCCAAGCCTTTATCTCATTACATCTGGACTATAAATGGTGCCTTTTTTGGTGGATCTGCCAAATGCCTAACAAGGTGTGGGAAAGTATTGTGGTACTCTGTTGCATCTGTTGTGGATCAAGATTTGTTCAAGATTTTATCAGCCTTAACTGTTACATTACCCAGTAAAAGTAAAGGGGGAGACAATTCTATTTTGTCTAATTAGTAGATCAGCTTTGACTAATTGATGGATCTGTCAAGGAGCCTCTGATGAATAAGGTTAATGAAAACTGTTGCTGTTGGAGACATCTGCCTGCCTGAGGACAATGGTTATTGTCTCCTCCCAGATGTATTTCTCCTCTCTCGGTATAAAGGCTGATGTGAAGGATTAGTCTTTCCTTAAGTCAGCCATTGACAACAGTAAATTACTCCTTCTTCATATTCAATCAATCAATCAAATGTATTTTATAAATCCTTTTATATATAAAAAGGGGTGAAGGCTTAGCTAAGCTGAGATTGCTTCCTTTAGTCTGTTGGCATGCCACTATACATTACTATCCAGGTTACTAGACAACACGGCTTGTGGAGCCTAAACAATATGGCTACAACTCAGTTACCTACGTTTTCTGTTGGGTGTAATGAACTTCTGCTGATGTCATCTCCTTTTCTTCTGTTGCAATCTCGTAAAATGCAGGTGGTTGTTGGTTTCTCTGTAGTGGCATGGTTGGTTGTCTCGTTCATGTCCCTTTGAGCATGATAAACTGTGTTTGTTGGACTAGCCCCCACCTCGCTCTTCGGCTGTGTGTCAGGGAGTGAGCGCACTGTGTATGCCCACGGCCCCAAGAGTAGTACCTGTGGTCTGGCCCCTGGAAGTGTTGCCCTCTCGGACCTCAGCCTGCCCTTGAGCAAAGCCCCAGTTGTGGCCAAGCCATGTGTCTGTGATGCCCTTGGTCTCTTCATACACATTTGACCTCTGCTCAAGAGATTGGTAAGCTTCCACCCAGACCTTCCATTGTGCAGGCCTCTGTGTTTTCATGTTTGGCTGCTCCGCCAGGTCATCTGACTAAGCAGGCCTTCGTTTTGTCTTCTTCCTCACACGGTTAGGTGCTTTTGGCCTCTGCCGAGGGTGGGCATTTGAGATGCACCTGGCTACCACCATGAGAAGATGAACAGTGTGTTGGACATGGTGGTGACCCTGCCCCTCAGCATTCCCTTGCATCTGCAAATGGTTTGCTCCACCGTGAGCCCATTTTCCTGTGCCTTTTCCAAGGTGGTTGGGGGAGCTCTGGCTCCATTGGGACTCAGTGTGGTCAGAGTGTCGGCTAATTTTACAGATGAGTTAAAAGTAGCATCATGCCAGGCCATGTAAGTGCACAATGCTCTAATTCTCTCTAGCATTCACTCTGTGTAGTTCTGAGTGTATCAATCAATCAATTAAATGTATTTTATAGAGACCTTTAGGGGACTGAGACGGGGGGGTGGGAGGGTGTGTCCCTGTCCTAAGGGTGGCGAAGTAGTTAGGAGGCATCCTCCCCCGGTTTTGGGCTAGAGGACAATTGTCGACAGTTGCAGCGTAAAAACTAGAGAATGAAACAGGGTGGGGGCCTGGAGATACTGTGGGTACGTCTAAAGGGGTGGGGGGGGGGGCGTAGTAGCTAAGAGGTTCCCTCTGCCGGGTTTGGGATTGAGGACAGTCCTGCCAGCGGAATGCATAAACCTCAGACTACATTTAATCATAGACTATGACAGTGTAAAAACTAGGGACTGAGACATGGGGTCGGAGAGACACTCCAAAAGGTTGGAGGGGTTGGTGTAGTAGCTAAAAGGCACCCTCCCTCACCAGTGGATCTGGTGAAGAGTTGCATGACTGTAGTCAGGTTCAGTTTTTGGGTCTCGAGTGACATTTGATGCTCAATTGTGTGTTTGCATCTGTTCACAAGCAGGACACTTTTTGCCTTTCCAATTTCATATTCCATTACATTTAGGGATAAAGAATTTCCCCATCAGAATTAATAAGTATATTA
This sequence comes from Esox masquinongy, assembly GCA_016801175.1. Taxonomy (NCBI): domain Eukaryota; kingdom Metazoa; phylum Chordata; class Actinopteri; order Esociformes; family Esocidae; genus Esox; species Esox masquinongy. The sequence goes on along the minus strand of JACXGI010008467.1, from coordinate 25,760 downwards.
TATAAATACATTTTCGTTGATATCAAATCGCAAATTATTTATTCAGAGTACAGTTAATTGCAATTGAAATTGTATAGGTGTCAGATCAGACCGTTCCAAAAATGTTTAACAAAAGAACACTTAAAACAATGAAGTATTTCAGATGAAGATGTAGGAAAACGTGCATTGGATCTGATTGCATTGCATCTGCATTGGAAGCGTACTTTTTAACCCGGAAGCATTGGGAAATAAATCAATTACTTTAGGAGTTGGAGCTATTTGATCTTTGTTCCTGAGAAACAAGGTAGTATCTTTTGCGAGATCTTGACTTACCTTTCAAAAATAGATATTCCATAAACACCTTGTTCCTTGTGAATCTTCAAACTATCAGCAATAACAAATGCGAAATTGGACAACCATGTCTACGTATATAAAATCTGTCATAATCAAGGGGAAAAAATACGCAAAATCCCAGAGCTTTTGATATGAGAGCCCTGGAGTTTAAATGGTGTGCATAATTTATAACAAGTGTTATATTGTTACTAATATGTTTACACTGGTGGATTACAAAATACATCTTTAATGTAATTCAGTTATGCAATACATTTTCTTAAAAACAAGGAGTTTCTCTTTCGACTAAACAAAAACTGATTAAAAGGGGCTGTGGCAGATTTCAAAACTATTCAGCGGTTCAACAAAAACCTACACTTATGTACCTGTGGAGATTTAAAACTGGTTGACATGTGTAGCAATCTGGGAGTATACGATTCACCATTTGAATTCCCATCAAATCGTCCCTGGTGTCCACCAGAGCATAGTGTAGGTTTTGTTTTCCTAGCTATTGACCAATGACGTTAAATATTAAACCACTTTCGGTTTCCGGGTCACGTAGGACAGAATTTTGGTGGCTTTTAGCAGTAGTGTATTGCCAACTACTGGAATAGAGCCGGTGCAAGAGCGGGGATCTGTCCTGGATCTAGCACAGACAACGGTATCTTAGCTAGCTGGTTATCTAGGTAGCTTGAAGTTCGTTATACATTTAGCTACCAAAACAACATTACACAGATAACATGCATGTATAATAAACTAGCTAGTTAAAGAATGAATAAAGCTCAATGACAGGTTGTTTAGTGAATGTTGTAGCTCCAAGAATTAGCTAACGTAACTTTTTGCTTATTGGTAGCTAAATACCGGTACACTAGTTTTATTTCTGAGTTTCTAAGTCTATGTACTATAATTCGATAACGTTACCTAGCTTGTTAGATTGCTCAATTAATTAACAAATGTCGCGAGAGTTTTTACTCCTAATAGTGTTGTCATTACTGACTAGCTACATATATACAGTACTAGGCTCATATACTGTACATAAGCTCAGTCTGTTTCAAGTATTGTTCATGGCTAAGTAAGGTATTGTATCTCTGAGAATATGAATAACATCTGCCCACTTAGTTATACCTGGTATTGTAACTGTTCTCTACACAGTTTTGTCAAAATGTTTTAAAACAAGTACAATGACACTGTCAATTTGGGATTACAGTGTATTGATATGAATGTTTTCCTCACTAGCCAGCTAGCTGTACAGTAGTTACATTATGTCTGTATTGTGTTCTACAGGGTATCATGTCACGTCCCAGTACTGCCTCCCCCAAGCCTGCCATGGGCCAATCTAAACACTCTGGTGGTGGGGGACCCAGGGGCAGAGGGCTAAAAGACATACGCATCGATGAAGAAGTTAAGATTGCTGTGAACATCTCCCTTGAGAGATTTCAGTATAGTGAGCAAAAGGGTAACATGGTCCTTCTATTCATTCTGATATATCTTCATGGAGTTATTTGAATAATGTTATGCAATGTACTATATCATTAGTTATTTTTATTTTTATAGAAATGGAGTTTCCTTCATCCCTGTCCAGTACTGAGAGGGCCTTTATTCATCGCTTGGCGCAGTCCCTGGGATATATCTCTAGAAGCAGAGGGTGAGCTGAAATGTACCTCAGAGTTCAGAACTAGGGTTGAGTAATGTCTGGATTGACATTTAAACAAAACAAAACAAAAAAATTGCAGATACATCTGTTTTTAAATTCATAGTCTACCGCATATTCTGAAAAAATAACATTTTTACAGAAAAGATATTCTGTCAAACCTGGAGACTTATTCAAAATAAATTCAAGCATTATAAAGAATGCATAATAACCTAATCTAAACTTGTTTAACCTTGATGCTATTTAGATGGACATTTCTTGTTAAAATGTTTCATTGCGTTTTTGACATGATATGTTTATGAAACAACAAAGACATATCACATTTCTTAAAATTTCTATTTGGTTAGTTTATCTTGCAATTGTTGACTCTCTGATTATTACTTTGCAAACAACTTTTTATTAGGTCATAGATAAAACCTATGTTTGGTCAACGTAGAGAGAACATTTTCCTCTACTCCCTATATACAATATGTTCTGTTCTCCTCTGTTTTGGTTAATATTGCCCTCTGGAAAATTAAGTGTTCAAAATGCAGGATATTTGCCATGGAAAATGCTAAATAAATATTTTGTAACTTTCTACAAGCAGGCAAATGACTAAAGTGTGCTGTTGTTTGAGGTTAACAGCCTTATTTCATTAATTTTCAGAAAAGGTTCAAGCCGGACCCTCACTATCAGAAAGAAGGACGGCTCGGAGAAGGGTCAGTCCATCATGACATTCCACCTTTCCCACAATTCCAAGCATGTGGTGCGCAGCTTGCTGCAGAGGTTCCCTATCACCAACAAGGAGCGCACAGACCTACTGCCTCGCACTGAGAGGGGTCAGTCTGTGGCAATGGAGGCTGGTGAGTGGATGTTACATCTTAGGGTTGACTTTGCATTGACGTCAGTGGGAGACCTTGCTAAGCTTTGTGTTTTTAATGTCACTGTACTAATGAATAAATAAAGAATGTGTTAAAATTACGTGTTGACAAGACAGTTTTAACATTCTTCTGATCCTTTTTTTTTTTCCCTCCAGAGAGCAGCCGTGACAAGAACAGGACCAGTGGTCGGCTCAACAATGGCATCCCCCAAGTGCCCCAGAGGAGGGGCCCATCTGAGCTTGACTTCTTCCGCCGCTCACTGCCTGTGTACGAGCGCCAGGAAGAGATTGTCCAGGTCATCAAAGACAACCGTGTGGTCTTAGTGGTGGGGGAGACCGGCTCTGGGAAAACCACACAGGTGAGGGGGGAGACGTTTTACGTAAATATGGGACCTTGCTTTACTTATGCCGAGGTATTGCATGGATGAAGGGTCCCGTTCATTTTCCTGTTAATGCATTTTTGAACCATCCATTGTCAGTACTTGAACTTAGGCAGGAGCTGTCTGGTGTGTGGTAGCTGCACCTACTGTTTTTTTTTCTTTACTTTACTGGAGCTTGACTTGTGTTGGGGAGTGTCCCGAGTGCTTCACAGATCATTTTTTCAATATAGCTACAGAGAGTATGAATTTATGTCGTAGATCATGTTTACTCTGCACTAGTTTATGGATCCTTTGTTGGCTACACATCCTTTAGTAAAATGGATGCGCTGTTCCACGTAGTCGGTAATTGGACTGTCTATCCTAGCACCCTAGTCTCCTTCCAAAAAACCCAGCCAGTGTCGCCTCCCCTAACCCTGACCCTCTTTCCAAACTGATCCTGAGACTGCACAAGTATTTGGTTGAGGATCTATCAAGAAAGCTACTGTTTACATGACCCCATTGTAACCACATTTCAGCCTAAATATCAAAAGACAACGCCTCGACAAGCTTAGGTGTGATTCAGTGTTAGATCAAATGCCTACGCACCCTGCAGCTCTCCAGTAAGACAGACTGATATGTGCTTTATACAGTAGCCTGACATAGCAGTTGTTGTGCTTGGTGCCTTGATCAAGGGCACAATTGTAGGAGATGGTAGAACTATGGGTGTTCTACCAGTTTGAGTTGCCAGTTGCCACTGACTCAGTGGTTCTTTTGGTTTTTGAGTATTTGTCATAGGCCGTTCACTTGTTTGCTTGGTGTATTTTGTAAGAAGAAAAATAAACGGTGCATTCAGGCCTAACTGCAAAATTATTTAGCATGTGCAAACTGCAAATTTCTTTAGCAGTGGATAAGTGTATCAATGCAAGGTTGCGGATACTGCACACTGGAAGGCCGGCAGGTAGTTGGCCAGTAAGGCCTACAAAAGGCCCTTCAAAAGAGCTGTGGGCCTAAGGCAGGTTAAATCACCCCCGCATGGATATCATAAAGGCATTATATTTGTGGTGTTCCTTCATAATAATCGAGAAGATAAATGGGAATTCCTTTGGCGTTCCAGATCCCACAGTTCCTCTTGGACAATTGCAGCCAAAATGGGATTCCGTGTCGAATATTTTGCACTCAGCCCCGGCGTTTGGCAGCTATCGCTGTGGCTGAGCGGGTTGCCGCAGAGAGAGGGGAGAGCATTGGGCAGACCATCGGCTACCAGATACGCCTGGAAAGCAGGTAGGAGAAAAGGCTACGTTCACTGTGCTACTGTAGGGTAAATCTATTTAATCACTTTAAAAAGCACTGCTTTTGATTTGAACACAACCTTCCATACATATTTGCCCGTTGTGAAAGTGGTCCCCTGTTTGACATGACCCCTTGTCCTTAGTAAAACAAAAATTGTTGGGCAAGTAGTATATAGATTTAGCTTGTCTCAATAGGGTAAAATTCCCTTTTAGCGTGGCTGGTGAAATAAACATTGTCAAAATCTACCTGAATTTGGTGGTGGTTAATTTAGGTATGCCCTCTAATCGTTTCAATACCTAAACGCAGTCAAAAATCATGCCTTTTAATGGCTAATGGGGGCTCGACCCCATTTTAAGCGCTGCCTGTAAGGACACACGATGTAAAGCTAGTCTGCTTACAGACCTGACAGACCTGCGTTACCATACCAACCTCATGTACTGTAAACAATTTTGACCCAGAAAAGCAATCCCTACCGAGTTGAAATTTGTTAAACATGGTAAGATGTAAACTCCTAGTATATTGATGGTTGTAAAATCTCTTGCATTTCACATGCTGATATTGACTTTGTATAATTGTGTGCCCAGCCTTCATGTCCAGAGAGGGCATTACATTATGGGTTTTGTTGTCAACTTAGGTCTCAATATTTAAACAAATTTGTTTAAAACCATTCAAATTGTTTGCTTGCAAAACTACGAAATGTGAAAAAATATCACAACATATTCTTCTAACATTTTGCATTATACATGTAAATCATAGAGCACCTTTAAGGTGCTCAAACATGGTTGACCTCCCCACCATACCAGTTAACAGCCACGTCTTCTTCGTACGGAGGGATCAAAAAATAGAAATGTCAACTTTCAAACACAATTGCAAATATAGTTCAATTCGGGATTGTTGACTTGCTAAATTGCAGTGGTCTTAATTTTATTGGCCATTTATTTCTATGATTGATCTCAGATGTATATATTTTCCCATCATGATGTGGCAGTCTAATGGTGGTGGGATATTCTTAATAGGTCGACTTCTGAGCAGTTATCTTCTGACTGTTTTAGTTTTCTGGTCCAAAACCTGATTTTAGTGCTTTTGCAGTGGGTCAGTACAGTATGTATGGTGTATTTTGTTCCAGTCAAAAGGGTTGCTATCAACAGCTGATAGAGTTGAAATGGATGTGGTCTGTGCAAAAATAGATGACTGGTTCATTCCTCAGGGTTTCTCCCAAGACGCTTTTGACATTCTGCACCAGCGGAGTCCTGCTGAGAACACTGATGGCCGGAGACTCGACCTTGTCCACTGTTACTCATGTCATTGTGGTGAGTACAAGATAGGGCCTATGTGAACTACAATGTTTTCATTTAAATGAACAATATTTGCCATGAGATTTGCTTTGGCTATACATAGGTAGTAGGAAACTTTGCCTGTAGATGACACTTGCAGTTCACCACAATATGAATTCAATGCTGTGTTCAATATCTACCTGACACAAATAGCTTATATAATAAAGTTGTAATAATCTTGCCCCAAAATATTTGAATGTCAGTCTGCCAAGTCTGTCAGCATGTTTTCTCTGCTTCCAGAAGGCAATTGCTAGCTAGACAACGCAATTTGGGTATTTGCGTGTTCAAATCAACAATTTGAAACAAAAAGATTTTAATATGACGTGTCAAATAAAAAAAATGCCTCCCTAGCAACATGTTCTATTTTACAGGGCAAGGCGCTGTGTGCATGTTTTCTGCTTTATAACCAAGCTTTGTTGGTGCACTACATTTCAGTTTGCAGATGTAAATAGAAAACTGTAAATATATTATGTAAATGTTATTCAAACAGAAAATTTTTAGTGTGACAAGGCTATTACTGCGACCCTGTTGTTATAGTTCACTGATTTATAAATGCACATGAAAAGGAGTGGATCTTCTAATTTACTTCCTGTCTTTTGTACAATCAGGACGAGGTTCACGAGCGAGATGGCCTAAGTGACTTCCTGCTGACCAAGATGAGGGACATGCTCCAGACGATGCCAAATCTGAAGCTCATCCTGTCCAGCGCTGCCCTGGACGTGGATCTGTTTCTCCGCTACTTTGGCTCCTGTCCCGTCATCCACAGTAAGTCAGCACCATGTGTTGGGCCACATACAGAGGACAGTGTTAAAGTCACTACATATTCCGTTCATAAATGACTCTGACATTGGGACAGGGATTCATCAGGGAAACCATTATCTGCAAATGCTGGGTAATTGCAGGGAAATATCTTGATATGGACCTAGTGCTTGACTGGTCTTGCAAGCACTGATTTGTTGAATGAACTGAATAAATGTGAATTTCTTTTTTTTTTATCTAGTCAAAGGAAGACCATTTGAAGTTAAGCAACTCTTCCTGGAAGACATATTGCGGACAACTGGCTATGCAAACAAAGACATGATGAAATACAAAAAGGAGATCCAGAGGGGTAACTATTCCGATTAATACCAATCCCTCAATCATTTTGCTTGATTTCAGTTTGTCTCCCAGACTGAACCTGTGTGTGTTTTGTTCCTGGCAGAGGAGAAACAGCAGATGTCTCTTACAGAGTGGTGCAAGGTTCAGGGGGGTGGCTCTCGCCAGGAGCCCCAGAGGGAGAAAACCTCATCCTCCTGTGTCCTCCCTGAGAATGACCTGCTGGATGATGGAGGGGATAGTGTCTTCAACCAGCTGGTGAGAACAAGTTTTTCAGTATTCATGTTTTCTATGTTGTTGTTTTCCTCCCAATAGCTCCAGTCAGTTTTAGTCTGGATTGACCAAATTCATGTCAATACTTATTTTCTTGCTTATGAATTTGTTCACCATTACTATATAGAATATATTTTCTAGTTCAATATCAGTTTGATACAGGGTTGTCTTGTTTCAGAGTGAAAAAGATGTGGCATCATTAGATCCGTGGCTGCTGAAAGAGATGGATGCTTGTATATCAGACATCTTCCTCAACCAAGACGCTGATGCCTTTGTCCAGCTCTTCAACCTCATCCTAAGTGAGAATGTTAGCGGTAAGATGGGTTTCGTTTTTTCATGAGCTAACGTTGGCTTATCGTGCCAGGTTGGCCTTTAAGAAAAGCTAGCCGGTGGCCATTTCCACTGTCTTAGCGAAAGCTCATGAGTATGGCCAGGGGGGGTTTGAGTAATATTGCCATTACTTCCCAGGCTGATATGTCCTTCATCCCTTTCTGCCACTTAGTGGACTACATGCACAGTGAGACGAGTGCCACTCCCCTCATGGTGGCGTCAGGACGAGGCTTCCTCGGTCAAATTGAGCAGCTGCTGAGTATGGGAGCCAGTGTCAAAATGAAGGCCTCCAATGGCTGGTAAGGATTCTTTATATCAGTCTGCCTTTCCAATACATCAATGTACTGGGAAGATTTGTATATTAATACATGTCAAAGTGGAACTATTGTTGACAGAATTTCATTGGCACATTTGAAAATGTTAATGATTTCTTGGTTATGGCACTAAAAAAACAAGATTGAGGGTGAGATAGGAAGGCGGGAGTCCAGTAGGGAGGGAGGATGCTGGGACTGAACCTCTTTCTCTGGTGGGGAGTAGAAGCAACTTGTGACAGGGAGTGTTAACACTACCCCATCGCTTTGTCCCATCACTAGGATTTAATGTGCTAGTTGATGTAATTGTTTTAAGGTGTACATTTATTGTTTTTGTAGCTTAGTTGTGGTTCATTTTCAGTATAGAAATTATAATTATGTTCCAGCCCCTGACAGTCCATAGTCTTACAGCTGTATCTAATGCTCTAATGCTTGTATACCAGACATTGGCCTACCCTGCCCTGCACCATAACTAAGTCTGAAATGTGGATTTCTGTTTGATTTATTTCAGGACTGCATTGGACTGGGCCAAGCATTTCCAGCAGTCAGAGGTGGTGGACCTACTAGAATCCTACCTGTAAGGGCACCATTTATCAGAACATATTATTATGAACGACCCTGCCTTTGTTTTCTGGAAGAGAATAATGGAAATGCTCTGTTCCTTGGTAGTTCATCTCTGGAAGCCGGGAAGCTGGACGAGTTATCTCTTGTGCAGACAGCCACCACAGAGATGAGTCCTGAGGACCAGGAGCTGCTCAAGGTCTACCACCACAGCTTCGACGATGAGCGCGTCGACCTGGATCTCGTCATGCACTTGCTGCACAACATCTGCACCAGTTCAGAGGATGGTAAGAGTTTGTCTTGTCTAGATGTGCCTACTTGATTCATTGCCTTGTCTAGTGATGGTCTTTTATTTATGTTTTACTTTTCTACATGTTTTATGCAATATGCTATGTGTAATTTCCTCACAATATGAGAAAATTATATAGAACACAACAAACAACAAATTGTGTAGAACACAACGTATCTGCTTTACACAATGTTCTATGTCAGGTGCAGTGTTGATCTTCCTCCCCGGATATGATGAGATAGTGGGGCTGAGGGACCGTATACTGTATGACGATAAAAGATTTACAGACTACGCTCACAGGTGATGTATCCAGAACACATTTGCAAGTCAGATAAGGTTGTGTCATTAGACTGCATAACATTTTATGCGAGCAATAGGGATTATTTGGAGACAATTCAGATATGTTATTTGTATATGTTTTTTGTATATCTATTTGACCCGGTAAGTATGACAAATAACACCTTCTAATTTCCACCAACAATCTGGGAGCTATTAAGGTTTACCGCATTGTTCAGGGATAGAACTGTTTTTGAAATGAATGGCTCAGGGCTTTGAACTAGCAACCTTTTAGTTAATGGTGAACCACATCTATAACCTTAGATCTGTTTTTCACAGATACCAGGTCTTCACACTCCACTCCAACATGCAGACCGCAGATCAGAAGAAAGTGCTGAAGAACACTCCTGCTGGGGTCCGAAAGATAGTGAGTCAATTTTTATGTCTGCTGTGCTGGCTAATACACTAAAGAACAGTTTTATTACTTAAGTGAAGCCTACCGCAAGTGTTTCTTGAATCAAAATACCATCGAACCCCACCTCTTTTCCTCAGATTCTCTCCACCAACATAGCAGAAACAAGTATCACCGTCAATGATGTGGTGTTTGTCATCGACTCTGGAAAAGTCAAAGAGGTTAGCAAAGGTTAGCAAAACAAAGTAGTATACTTCATACAGAATGTAGTTTCTAATCTGTGGTTGCTTTCCCATCACAGAAGTCATTTGATGCGCTGAACCACGTGACCATGCTGAAGATGGTGTGGATCTCCAAGGCTAGTGCTCTGCAGCGAAAGGGCAGGTGAGGCACAGATTGAGATATTTGCCATAGAAGGGTGTGCTTTCATTAAGATGGATAGGTAAAATAATTAGCACAGCTAGCTTTTGTTATACTATTGTGCCAACTTGTGTCTATTACAAAACCCATAATGCACTGCTCTCTAGACAGACAGGTTGGCTAAGTTTGCTAAATCCAGTGTCTTTGTAGCTAAAAAACAAAGTGTAGGCTATTGTAGGCTCAGTTATGGAAATTGAATGTGAAAATAATGTGAATTCCTTCGCTCACTTTTGAAACACGGGTCTTAAGTACTCTCATGAATGTGTTCTGTGACAGAGCTGGGCGTTGCCGACCTGGGATCTGCTTCCACCTCTTTAGTCGCCTGCGCTTCAACAGCATGCTGGAGTACCAGGTCCCCCAGCTACTGAGGATGCCCTTGCAGGTACTTACCATTCATACAGAATGCCTGAAACATCCCTGGCCATGCGACGCAAATGTGTTGGCAAAGGAATCGATTTTTGCATTTAACCCATCGGCAGCCATCTTGAATTCCTTTAACTGCTGCACGTAGCTTCTTCAGAACTGCAGTTAGCGGAGCCCTCGTTACTGTAGGAATGTGGCGTTTATCTAGGGCATTTTCCTCCTGTTACAGTTATCAGTAGGCATCTCCAACAAAGGTTGCACTATGAGTTTAATACAACTATTTATTTGATTGTGGTTGTTTACTCCTCCCCTGCTCTTGTTCAGGAACTCTGTCTCCACACCAAGTTGCTAGCACCCATCACCTGTCCCATCGCTGAATTCTTGTCCAAAGCACCTGAACCACCTCCCATCCTCATCGTCAAAAACGCAGTCCAGATGCTCAAGGTAAGAGCTGGTGTTTTGTTTGTCCTTCATTTGCTACTTTTACCGTCGAGTTGGAGGCCATCAGTCCTTGGCACTGCTACTCTACCTATTGACCAAAGGTAGAAAACAACACTAAGCCTTAATACCCCATTCATAGACCATAGATGCCATGGACCCGTGGGAAGACCTGACAGAACTGGGCTACCACCTGGCTGACTTGCCTGTAGAGCCCCACCTAGGCAAGATGGTGCTGTGTGCTGTAGTGCTCAAGTGTCTGGACCCCATCCTGACCATTGCATGCACACTGGCCCACCGTGACCCATTCGTGCTGCCCTCACAGGCGTCCCAGAAAAGGGCATCTATGCTGTGTCGAAAGCGCTTTACTGCGGGGACCTTTAGCGACCACATGGCTCTGCTCCGAGCCTTCCAGGTAAGGGGAGGGGATTTAATGAAACAATTTACTTATTGCTGTTAATGTCGTTTAATCTAGGTGAAACCTTTTTCATTCATTTCACCCAGAGCATTCTTAGCTTGATTTGACTGCAGAAATAACAGAAGAACACTGTCCCGACAGCGTGTTCTTAACAAATCACCCCTGTGGTGGTGTTGTGTTGTAGGCCTGGCAGAAGGCCCGCAGCGATGGCTGGGAAAGGTCCTTCTGTGAGAAGAACTTCCTGTCCCAGGCCACCATGGAGATCATCATAGGGATGAGGACTCAGTTGCTGGGACAGCTCCGAGCCATAGGTCAGCCATACTAACCTGTCTTGTTTTACACTCGACCTCCTCAGGGGCACGGTGAGCCACGGCTCTGGGTTTGTAGAACTAATAGATTATTTTGACAGTAAATGGTCTTGGATTCATGCTCCGCTGAAGCCCACATGCCCTGTGAAATAACCCTGCGAGCCACCCACTTTGGTGTATACCACATGCCATGGCCTATCTCTTATACCTTTCACCAGAAATACGCAAAGATTGATTGGTTTCTCCATTGTGTTCCACTAACAGGGTTCGTGAGGGCGCGTGGCGGTGGGGACATTAGAGACGTGAACCTGAACTCTGAAAACTGGGCTGTGGTGAAGGCTGCCCTGGTGGCTGGGATGTACCCCAATCTCATCCACGTGGACCGTGGGAGCTGCACCCTCTCCGGGTCAAAGGAGAAGAGAGTCCGTTTCCACCCCACCTCTGTCCTCAGCCAACCTCAACCCCATAAGAAGGTAACTAACACACACTCTCTCCTCGCTCCCGTTGGGGAACGGTCTTCTCCGTTAACCCGGACAAAGAGCTCCACCCCTCTCACTCTGAAAATACCGGGCAAGCGGCCAGGGGTGGTCCGATGATCTAAGCCTCCGCTTCCGGTGCGTTCGTCATGGGTTTGATTCCAGCCCACTTCCATTTCATTTCTTTTTCCACGGTCCATCGAATAAAGCTTAAACCTTCCCTTAGATCCCCCCAGCCAATGGTCAGGTGGCCGCTGTCCAGTCCCTACCCACCGATTGGTTGATATATGATGAGATGACGCGAGCCCATAGGATCGCTAGCATCCGCTGCTGCTCAGTGGTCTCCCCCATCACCGTAGCCATCTTTGGGGGCTGCGCCAAACTGCCAAGCACGGCCCTGCAAGAACCTGCCATTCAGAAAGGTAGGACGGTTTGACTGGGATGTTCTGGTTGTGAACGTGTTTGAATGGAAGAGTTTAACAGCTCAAGTCCTGTGTTTGCAATAACCTTAATATGTTGGAGTATGACTTGTGCTAAATTACTCTTGAAGATTTCTCTCTGCCTGTACTGCCGGTCACTCGATGATATATAGTATAAATGATTCAACCTAACCTCCTGAGTGCCTTCTGCAGATGACGTGTTGAATGAGAGCAGTGACAGTGAGATAGAGGATCGATCCACTGCCCATCTGTCTCAGATGAAGATCGACGAGTGGCTCAACTTTAAACTCGACAGAGAGGTGAGTACATGGCTTGGTTACTTTGCAGTGTTGATATAGTCTCTTTACTCAGAAGGGTGGCAGATAGCCTGGAAGTTACAGGATTGAACAAAAGGCTGCGGGTTTTAATCCCAGAGCTGACAAGGTGGCACGCCGTTGTGCTTTTGGGCAAGTCAGTTAATTCTAATTGATTTTGTAAGTCAGTCTGGATAGAAACATCTGCTACACAAAAATGTATAATATCAGTAAAGGGCAATATAGCTGGCAATTTAAAATGCACTTTTGCATCTAGTTTTCCTCCCGTGTCCCCCTGTGTCTGTCAGATGATGGGTCTGGTGTTCCAGCTGAGGCAGAAGTGGCACGGTCTGTTCCTGAGGAGGATCCGCTCCCCCTCCAAGCCCTGGTCCCAGCTCGATGAGGCCACTATACGGGCCCTGGTGTCGGTCAGTGGTTAGAAACGCAGGAAACCCCGCTGTTAATGGCCGTGTACAGCTGGTAGCGCTGTATCACTGACCTGCCTCCAAATCCTGGCTCCAGGTGCTGAGCGCTGAGGATCTGGCTGCGGGGATGCAGCAGCCCACAGGGATTGGCCAAAGACCCCGGCCCATGTCCTCTGAGGAACCTCCTCAGACCCCCTCCTGGAGAAACAGCAACAACCGGAGAACCCCTGGCCCTGCAACCAGACCTGACAGCCCTGAGCACCCAGTCGAGCCCCTCATCCCTACCCCCTCACACGCCGCCATAGACCGGTAAAGAGATGTGCTCCGATGGATAAAAATGGGAAATGGTCCAACTATGAACACACATTTTCAGTATCACATTGCCTTATGGTTTTGCAAAGGCTTTTTTACTTGTTAAAACATGTAAACCTGATCTGTTTCCAGTTCCAGGCCAGTCTACTAACCCCACAGACCTCCCTCCCTCTTCTAGGTCTTCCAGACTGTCCCCTGCCTCCAGACTGTCCCCTGCTACCTCCGTCCTGCAGCCGAAAGCCCCTCACGGCAGCAGAGACAAGGGCCCAAGGCGTTCCACAGATGACCACCCCTCCACCACCAAGTCTCCTGAATCAGCTTCACTTTGCTTCCCCAGTCCTTGTGTCAGCCCCTCCCCTACCTCATCAGGAAAAGTACACAAATAACCAATATCTTGTTAGTAGCTTTGGCCATAGCTTTGGCTTCAGCAATGGTGGAAGTCACTACACACAGCGTGTAAATCTGTGGTAATTTGCTAACCCAACCTCTCCCTCAGTGCTCCAAGCCTCCGTCCCCGCGGCCAGGTGGCGTGCCTGTGCGTTACTTCATCATGAAGAGCAGCAACCTGAGGAACATTGACATCTCCCAGCAGAGAGGCATCTGGTCTACCACACCCAGCAACGAGCTCAAACTCAACCGAGCCTTCCTGGAAAGCAGTCAGGTGTACCTGGTCTTCTCTGTGCAGGGTTCTGGGCACTTCCAGGTGTGTGTCAGTTATTTATTTTTGTTATATAACTGTTATTTCACCAGGTAGATATGCATAGAATACATTTTTATTTACAACAACCTGAGAGCCATTAGAGTTAACTGTCTTTCTCAGACAGAATGACAGGGTTTTTCACCTTGTTGGCTCTGGGAATAGAACCAGAGACCTTTTGTTTACTGTTCTAACACTCTGGTTCACTAGTCGAACCTGTCACTCCAAGGTGCGTGTGTTTATGTTGGAAAGTAAACAATAGCAAAACTGTGGCCTAATTTTTGTGCATTAGGGCTATGCACGGATGACATCGGTCATCGGACAGGAGCGCTGTCTGGACTGGGGCTCCACAGGGCTGGGGGGTGTCTTCAGTGTGGAGTGGACCCGGAAGGAGAGCCTGCCTTTCCAGTATTCCCATCAGCTGCTCAACCCCTGGAATGAAAACAAGAAAGTACAGATCAGCAGGGACGGACAGGTGGGTTACCTGACAAACATCCATACAACGGTCTCCACAGACCATAAGCAATAAAGAACCTATGTACTTAAACAATTAAACATGTTCATCAGTGTTGAGAAGGGTGAACTCTCACCGTACTGTATAATGTCTAATGTATGTTTCTGCAAAAGTTGGGTGAACTGTTGGCAAAATAAGAAAACGGGTGTAAACTGCATTCCCACGTACCTCCCGGACTGCAGAGGTCTCCCAGGACATGGGACTGTGTGTGATTCCTGTGTTGTGTGTAGGAGTTGGAGCCCCAGGTGGGAAGCCAGCTGCTGCAGCTATGGGAGAGACTCTGTGGGAAAGCCCAACATCTCGAGGTACCGGTTACACACAACCTGACCCCAGAAACAATACTTAGTGTTTAAATCTTACCAAGTAACTGCTCCAATGTTCTTTTGCTCTGCCAATTTCAATATTTTTATTGAAAACCATTACTGATTGGGAGTGTGGAGAGTAAATGTGTTTTCTTTATCTTCAGCCTTGAGAAAAAGCCCTGTTTGGCCTGACCTTGAGGACCTCACCATTTGACTTGGCGGTTAAGTCCCAATTTTGGTTTTGAATGTGTTTTGAACCACATACGCACACAATACTTTGTCTGTGTCCACTACCAGTTACACAATATGTTTTGTATTTGGCTAATGTGTTTTTTTAACTGTGGTTCATTTTCCAAACCAGTTCACATTTTCACATGCAATAGTATATTAATATTCTTGAACGTCTAAATGCAGAAAGTTGTTTGTTTATTTAAAGTGACCTCAGGAGAAAAGTTCTGTTCAAAGAGATGTATATAAAATAATAAGACTGATACAACACTAATGGGAGAGAAATTACAGTTTAATGTATTGATAATTCAAACCATCAGTAAGGAATCCTATTCATGTTTGTTTTCAAAGCTTCTCACTGCAGAATGTGTAGAATGTTGTGTGGATATGCTTGGATGCACAAAGCTGCCAAGATTGGAGTGGATCTAAAACCATAGCAACTATAATGTTACCTTGTACTGTTGTTAAGCTTTGCCTGGTGAGACTCACTCCTTTATCAGTTTACCTGTCAGTCAAATGTTTCTGTATTTATGGTAATTTCAACAGGTTTGTGATGTTTTGTAAAGGTATTATTCTTTTTAAAGGGAAATGTTTGGACATTGAATGTTCAACTGGCTGTTTTTGTTTCTTTTATCTGTTTCATGTATCCCTGGTAAAGCAAGGGGTTAAATATTATGTTTGATAGTTCTGTTTCTTTGAGCTGTTTTTATGATTCTATTATTAAAGTTAGATAAAGACTATCCAAAACTAGCTTTTTTTTATACATACACGTATTTAGCTGACACTGTAATCTGGAGTGACGTGCAGTTGTGAGTAGATACATTTTCACAATATTTTCTTCATACTGGCATTAGAAGTCCCATGCTTTACCAAGTTAGCTACACGGAACAGACTGTAGAATTAAGTTGTCCATCAAAGTGGCAATTAATTAACTGAATTATTGACACCGCTCCTGACAAAAACCTTTTGATGTTGTGGTTAGTGATCCCTATAAATTTGCTATTTGCCTGTTGCTGTTCTTCTGTAAGACTTAGGAAATACTTAATACAAGAAAATCTTTGCTCCATATTTACATTCCTTTCACCCCAAGAGGATTGTACAAAGCATTTTTGCATGAGAACCGTAGAAATGTCAACTTAAACTGCGACTATTCACATAGTTAATGTTAACACTACAGCTGAACATTTGTCTTACATAGCAAGCCACATTTCTTCCTCTCCTTTGTCTGTCCTGGTAAGATTTATTTTTAGCCGTAGTTGTGGATGGGAACTGAACTAGGCTCTCATCTGGATGTATGAAGTGTAGCCTGTGGTTGATTACTGAGGTTCCCACCTGCTGATGGGATGCAACATACACATCAGGCCCCAAGCCAACCCCCATCAAGGTAGGGTTCTCACTGGGTGGCTGACGTTTGCTGTCCTCCAGACAGTCTTGGTCCAGTACACAACTCTCTATAGAAATAGGAAATAACTATCTTATAGTAGACAAAACATCAAGGTGGACTTTCTGCAAATCTTATTCTAACAAATAACCTGCAATCAAAATTGGTTACTGCTTGGCCTTAACAAGCACCATGTGATCAAAGGTCATGAAATTTCAACTGCAGGCAGTTAAACTGCTCAATGACAAATAATTCTGTCATTTTGCAATATTCTGGGGCAAGCACTAAAGCCCTTCTTGTTTTTACTAAAGCCCATGAAGAGAGCATTCATCTCACCGTCTCAGAGATGTTTTTAAAACAAGAATTAAAAATAACTCAAATACAATCATAAAACTGATTAGGACAACTATGATTATCAGTATGGCTTTCAAATTTGAAAGATTGATGATATTATACATTCATGTGCTACAAGTAGGCCTATAATAAAACCATTATATAATAATCAGCTCATTTTTTGGTTTTCACAGACCCTGATTTGAAAACACCTGCACTAAATTACTAAAATGTAATGTAACTAAATGCAAATGAACACTGCCATGAGAAATGTGAAAAACATTCAAGTTGATGGAAATTGTTTATCATTTATAGTTTTTTCATAAAGAATGGGAAACATAGTTAAAGCCAGCAAAATAGAAACTGCAGTAAATAACCAATGCTATCCTTTTTGACAGACCTACTTCCTGCCTCAAGAACACACCTGGATGAATAAAGCTGAATCAATTCTGGTCAAGAAGTTGTCTGATATTGTTCAGTGTTCCTAATTGTGTACACTTGACATCCAATTATTATGTCGCCCACACACACTAATAACTCATATATGGAAAACCAAGTGTATGAACAATCAGTCACTCATGAATATCTGCATTTCAATATCTTCCCTACAAAAGGGTACATGGGCTTAAATTGAAGATCCTATTATGAATTTCTGATAAACATTATTAAATGGTAAAACTAAAATACAAGGCAGGAATGGGAGTGAGAGAACTAAGTGAAGCAGAAATACAGAGCTTGAAGAAAATACAGCTGGGTGTAGGGGAGGCTTAAACTAAGCCCTACATCGGTGGTTCTCAAACCTCTCCTGGGAGAACCCTGTGACTTAATTTTGTTCCAGTCCTAAACTAGCTCACCTGAATCAAGTAGTCAAGAGCTTGACAATTAAAAGACAAGGTGATTTTGTAACATCTAATACATGGAATGGCTGAGGATCCCCAGGAGATATGAGAACCACTAGCCTACAAGGCATGACCATCACACTGGGGGACAGCATGAACTCTACAGACAGCTGGACTCTGGAAAAACTTAGAGGTTATAAGCCTTTGACCAACTGT
Organism: Esox masquinongy; assembly: GCA_016801175.1. Lineage (NCBI taxonomy): Eukaryota > Metazoa > Chordata > Actinopteri > Esociformes > Esocidae > Esox > Esox masquinongy. Next base: position 8,008 of record JACXGI010008467.1, on the reverse strand, counting down.
TCTGCTGAATATTATATTTCCAACAAAAACATGTTGACGTGGCAACATGTCATTGTAATATCACCTGACCCCAGTTAGATGAAACGGAATCTACACAGATCATTTTAACGTAGCGGCTGGGGAGCCACCGTTGCTCTGAAACTTTTAGTTAATTAGACCTCGTAGAGAGAATAAATACATGCCCAGAAGCATTTTGGATCTTTAGACACTGATATTTGTTCTCTAAAGATCAGAGAAAAGACAGATCTTCAGACCCTTTCTTATGGACCATCTAATAAGATGACTTCAAACATTAACAACAGGGAACTGTTTTACTGCAAATTCAGCAATAGTTCATACATTTGAGTTAAGGTTACTTTGGCGAAGTTGGAGGATCCCTGTTATAGATCCTCTTTAACAATTTAGTCTAAAAGCCTAAAATGCACCAGTCTCAGACAACAAACACACCTAGAAGTAACATTTTGCTATTGTTCAAAATCTTGCAGTCATAACTTACTTCCTGAACATTGATCCTGACACAGAATATGCAACAGCCTCATAAAAAGGATTGTCCAAAGCCTACAATAAAAGACAACAGAGTCCAGTTGGATTTGTTCTTAGCCTCAACTCCTTTAGAATTCAGACATCTACAATCACTGGAGGGGTTAGCACAACTTCAATATCAACCAGGCCCTTTAACAAGTGAAGACGTGTCAGTCTAGCGTGCCGAAAACCTTGCAGTGCATGTAGGCCATTTTCTCCGCTCGGGTCCGCCTCAGAAGGGGGAACCACTCACGGTGAGGCAGCTCCACCACTCGGTACCCGGACAGCTCCAGTTGCCTTCTCTTCATGGCGTGCAGCCCCAGCAGCCTCTCAGAGTGATAGCAGTAGTGGTTCCGGTTGGTCACCTGGATGGCCAGTCGGACAGGGGATTTAGAGTCTTTGTGGTTGCCACGTTTGATGAGAGCTCCTACGAGTCCGTCTGTTAGGTCGACTCCCACACTGAACAGCCTCCCTCCCTCATCAGGCTCTGTTCTTCGGAGGAGGGGCCGCTGAGCAGCTTGGGTTGAAAGAAGGGGGGTCTTGGTTTTCCTGCCATTGGTGAGTTGTGCGAAAAGGTCTTCGGTGAGAGTTATTCCTGTGTTGACCTTCTCCCAGCCCTGAGTAGACGAGCAGGAGGAAGTGCTCAAATCCGGGGAGGTAAGGCAGTGTGTCTGCACCGAGGTCAAAGGTAGCACCTGTCCACCTGGGTCCAAATGCACCTCTAAGTCAATGGAGCGGGTGTGTGGAAGGATCATCCGTTTGCTCACAAACTGCTCTCCGCCTAGGAGGCCCCGTAACACATCCTCCGCTTCCAGGACCTCTGCTTTCTGACACACATCCTTCTGGGCGAAACGCCACAACATCTCCGTCGTCTCCTCCCGCAGCTCTCGACTCAGCCGTGGGCCAGTCCAGTGAGGCAGCTCTAACGCCACCGTCCCATCCAGGGTGAATAAGTCCTTCTTCAGCTCCAGCTGTCTGGACTTGGAGGCCAGGCTAACAAACTCAGGGCTCAAGGCTAAAGCCAGTAGGTCCTCTGGGAACTGACAGATGAAAGCCAGGCCGAGGAGGCCGGTGAGGAGGTGTTCAGGATAGCGTTGGAACTCAGCTTCTCTCTGCCGAACAGCCTCAATGAGGCTGGGGTAGAAGTCCGGGCATTGGCTGGGAGAGACCCCCAGGCTCCCAAATGCCCACATCAGTTTGCCCGCGTCCTTGCTCCGACAGTGTGGCGCCAACATCGGAAGACGCTTAGCCACAGCCAGGAGGATGCGTTCGTCCCGGTAATGCAGGGCGGAGCAGGTCAGCGCCACATGCATCAGCGCCTGGACACCCATGCCGGGCGACCGTCGAGGCACCTCGTGCGCCATGACCTCCAGCCAAACCAGATGGTCCAAGTAGCTGAAGCGCAGTAGCTTCAACACGTTCACCATGGCAAAGTCACTCATCTCATACACGACCGAGTGGGCCCTGTCCACCAGCCTTTTCACCACTCCCGCCGAGAGAGTCGTCTGGGACTTGAAGAGCCCCAAGCACACGGCGCCTACCTCCTCTGGCTCCAGATGTGGCAGGTTACGCTGCAGTATCTGCTCTAAGGGCTGAACTAACTCTTTGGGGCAGCGCCTGCCCTCCCCAATCACATACATAAGCTGAACCAGCTCGGGGACACCTACCTGGGATAAGTGCAGGCTGGCACTGTCATAGAGGCTCTGCAGGTACTGTGGCACGGCCCTGCCCAGGCAGCGCCACAGGTCTGCGGCCAGCAGTAGCTCGTGGAGTCCCAGCTCCCCAGCCCTGCGGCACAGTTCGGCCTCATAAAGCCCCAGCATGCAGTGGGTGGAGGGCAGGCCCAGCCACACAAAAGACGTCAGCACCTCTAGTAGCTGGGAGTTGGTGAAGTAGCGCAGGTTTTCCACTGCGTAGCGAAGCAGCATGATGAAACGCGTGTCTTCCCTCACCAAGGGTGCCTGGTCTTGGTGCAGGTGGCTAAGTTTGGAAAGAAAACCGGTTACGTCCGCAGGCTCCATGCTGCCCTTCAGGACGGCCACTTTGTTTAACAGTAGGAAGGCCTGCTTGGATTGGATTGGGACAGGCCGCTGGGACAGGTCAAGGGTCATGGCTGAGTACTCTTGGCGGCATCTCTGGAAAGCACGGGGGTCGGTTTTGACGTCTGGGCATAGGGGTTTTGTGCGATAAGGCGACGCTTTTTCTACCGTAGTGCCGGGGCCCATGTTGAAGGCCAGGTCCACCAGACTGTTCTTGGTGCTGGAGAGGCGGCGGGAGGAGCTGACACTGTAGTGGTTACTCTGCTGCCTGAAGGTCGAGGTGACGGTGGGGTGACAATGTTCTTCCTCCTCCATCTCCAACCTGCCCAGGGAGGGTCCAGGATCACATCGGGACTGACGGTAAGAGGAAGGGTTGTACTGTAACCTGTAGCTCTTGGGAAGTACACCTTCCCTCCCTTCCTCTTCGTCCTCCTCAAGTGCCTTTGTTTCAGGTTCTCTGTAAGCGCTGTGCAGATGCCGAGCCCTGAGGAACTGTGTATGGAGGGCTACAGAGAGATTGCGGAGCCTGGCCACATGCTGACATAGAGCCTTTGCAGACATTCTCAGAAGCTGAAACGCAGAGAATATGCAGGAATGTGATTGGGTTGTTGGTTTAACTACAGACATAGATTAATGTATACTGAGCACGCTGCTTGAATTCTACATTTACATTTGTGTACACGATCCTAAACTAAGAGAACTGACAAGACAGCATGAGGCCCAGGTGGAATCGTATTTAGAATATAGCTCAGCTGGTAATTTTAAATGGTTTACTGCAGGAAGGTAAATCGCACTACCATAATCATAAATAGAACTGATTAATCAGTGCAAACAAAATGTGTCTCTTTAGACAGAACAGTACACTGGAGACCACTCCCCTGAAGTTGTCAGTGCAATAATTAACGTTTACGCGTTCCCTAGCTAATAGCTAACCAGCTAGCTAGCTAGTAGTTAAGCTCCAGAATGGATAGCTTGCAAGCTACCTATTAAAGTATGCCAAATTTGCACGACGAAATATCCAGTACTACACAATTCTAGACAGTTGGCATCCCCACACAATATCGCAAACTCACCAACAATAGCTTTGTCTTCCATAAGTTACAATAAATATTTGAATGACATCTCAGGAACACGCCTGTTCAAAAGGTTGTTGCTGAAGCGCATGCTACGTTTTCTACGGCGCTTGTCCATGTACAAACAGCATTAGCCAAAAGCGAACTCAGTTCCCTCAAGTAGCTGTGCACTAGATAATCACTAGGGGGCTCTCCTACTCTAAATGAAAGTAACGTTTTACCATTATACAGTGGCTCCAATTCTTTTGATATCATGCCATTAATTATGTGATAATACATAAAATAAAATATCCTAAAACGTACATGATAATATAATACTGAAATGTATTGACTGTATCCTAATAATTACGACTGACGATAATCACTATTTCAAATGAATAGACACTTCAACATTAAAATTGAAATTCAGATATGGATTTTACATAGTGTGTGTGTCTGTGTCTGTGCGTATGTATGTACGTTGTAACTAAATGAAATTTGTATTCAAGGTGATTAAATGATTTGATCACGTCTTTATTAATTAAATTCATATTAGATATGTTTTCTTCAAGCCATTTTTCAGTAACACAAAATAAGAAATAATACAAATTAATACAAAAAGAAACATGGTAGCATTTTGTCTTTTAAGACAACAAGAGTTGAAATAACAATAAAAAGAAACAGACAATGGTTTTTAAACATTTGCTTTAGCTATAATTTGTTGTAAAACAAAATTAAAAAGATTTCATATATGTATATATTTATATATTTATATTGAAATAGTTTAAAAAATAAAAGCGGAAATGTCTGTCTCATTAATTCACAATAATCCTCTTAAAGTATTCACACTCAATAGCTTGATATATTTGAATATATATGTACACATAATAAATAACAATTATATTTACATCCAAGTACACTGTCTTTCTGTCTCTACCAAGAACACAGCAGGACACAACAGAAGTACATAGCAGCAAATGTTGTCTCCAGACAGAGGGTATGTGGGCCACCAGCCCTCGCTCTATCTCTCTTTTTCCTTTCCTATTTTCTCATGTCACCCTCACACCAACAAGCCCTCTTAATAACATTCTTTAAATCCTCACTTCATTAACCCATCACTTCACAAAGGTATTCTCTAATTATTCCAGACCCATGAAAAAATATATGTCAACATATACTGTACACACTATAATGTTTAGAATAGTTCAATATATTGTAAAATGTCCCATTTAGCCAAATATAATCTAGATATCTATAAAGGTAGTATATATTGACATATACATTGTTTTTTTCTTTTCAAATTAGGGTGGGTCCTGTTTAAACAAGTACACCACACAAAACGTCCTATCTCAAAGAATCATTTCTAAAATGCTTTACTTTTCCTATAAAGTTTGAATCTCACTGTTAGTTACTAACACCATCATGTCTGCTGGCTCAGCTACAACCTGCTGCTAGTGGCATTAAATAGACACTTTGCTCAGACAAGCAGCTTCATTGACCAACCTTTAAGTAATCATTAATGAATCACTAACACACCCTTTTCTGTCACTTTCAGAAATATCAAGAGAGACCAAAAGCATCTAGAACATCAATAAATTACAAGTTGCATTTAGCTGTTGCCTACATAGTTTCCAAAAGAAGAAAAATGCAAAAAAGTGATTTGCAGTCAATTCTTCATCCCGGGATGGATCAAGCCATTTTGTGTAAGTTGTTGCCGCCACACGGTGGCCATCCTCAGTCACTGCAGCTAATGACAGCCCAGCGGAACCTACATGTACAGCATTGCATGACTGAAGAAACAGAAAACAAAGGCTTCTAAACCCAACAATACAATGTGCCATTCATACAACATGCCGTTCATTATTCACAGCTGCAATTCTGTCAAAGATTTTGAAATCTCTGATTCGTTTATACAACAGATCTGGTCAAGAAATCCTACACCTTTGGGTTCCGAAGCCTCATGTTCCTTTTTTAACCAATCATCTTTCACACCACTAACCCCTAACCACATGAAAATGCAAAATACTTCTGAAAAAAAACACACCCGTCCCTTAAAACAGATCCTGTACCCTAACCTTATGCTGTGTTTCCTCTGTGATTTGGTGTGGTGGTGTGTTCTGTTAACGCAAATAAAGTCACAGGGGGAGGCAGTGTGGGTGGATCTCCCCCTGTTCACCTGAATCATACATGTCTTTACCTAGTTCCTAATGGTGGCCATGTGAAGCAAACTGTAGAAATGGCCCTGGACCAGTTGTTGAGGGCACATAGTAACCAAACATGCCCAACAGTCGTGCCTCAAATCTGAGACGTATCCCAGTAGTGTTTGATGTTGTCTTTCAAGAGCCTTTTTGTAAAACTGTGATTTATTTCAACTCTCTTTCATACGCTGCCTTTACATTGTCATTCATCTTTTACAGACAAAATCAGCAAGATAGTTGTTTCATTTTCCTACATTCACAATTTTTGCTAATTGTACTACATGTTTTAGTAGCAGTATTTGGATTGATTTGAACCGACTCTACAGGGTTTTTTAAATTTCCGCTAACTTAAACAATAGTTTCATAGAAAGCCTAAGCCACCGAGGTGTTGCACCTGGACTGGACTTGTGTTGACCTGTGTGCTAAAGTATTTCAAACATGTTTCTGATAATCCTGTCATAGTAAACTCAGTGAGAATACAGGAAACCCAGCACAAATCTATGAAATGGAATAAGCCTCTATCCCCTTGTATACACATTTGGAACAATCCATCTCTCCCTACAATTTAAAAGACAGCATTTTTAAGTCATGGGCATAAAAGGGAATGATTTCCTTTTTGCATCGTTATGACAAGGGGACGCTCCGGTCATTTGACCAACTCAGTTCTTTTACATTTTTGCAGATTTGACACATCATTCTTTCTGTGCAGCAAACACTGGACGGGCTAGAAGAGTCAAAGACTGAGACTATTTTAAGGCAGTCCGGCAAACCTATAAAACTGATTTCCACTGTTTCCGGGGGTTGATAGAGGCTTTTCCTGATTACACAAAATATGTAAAGTCAAAATGAGAGGAAGACCTGGGAGAAGCTATTAATGATGATGAATGAAAAGAAACATGTTTCCAATTCCTAATCCTGTCATATGATCTCAGGCATGAGATTGTGCAGTATAAAACAATCCACAGGACATACTACACAACAGTGAAAATGAATAAAATGCCATTCCTCTGCTGGAGGTCTAAAAAAATGAATGAACACCCTGTACCTACTTATGTTACGGTCTAGTGAAAGTTGACTGTATTCTGGCAAAAAGTATGTCCTTTCATCTGCAGATTGACATTCGACATCCCCTCCATTTTTGTTTACTTGGACATTTTAATAATGGAGACTTATCAGAAGGGACTGTGTAACCTAGCATTTATAACAGCTAAGAAATGCACTGGCATTAATTGGAAGGCTGGTTATCCTCCCATAATGTCATAATGGCAAAATGCATGTCAAACTATGTATCACTGGATGTGAGTCATTATAAGATGAAGGGTGTACTGGGTGACTTTCAGAAAGTCTGGATGCCTTATATTAAGTACTGTAAGGCAAAAGAACACAAGTCAACATTGAAAACAAACCCATCAAGCCGTACTTGCATATGCACCTACATATTTGCTGAGTGACTTGGAATTTGTATTTAGGTGCACCAGTGCATTACCCCTAACTTGAAGGGCTGCCCTGTTCTCTTCCTAGAGGTCTACAAAATCCTTGTCCATAATTGTAATCAGTACCATAACTTTTGGATTGCCAGTACTTGGTAACAGTCTGATTACTGGTGTTCTTTTTCATCATGGTGCCAGTGACTTTCTCTGATGTAGCAAACTTAAACATGCGTAAGGTGCGTAAGGTGACCCAGAAAATAACTATCAAGTTTTTCGGATGTGACTATGATCTGATTGCAGAAACATTACTGGTAATTGAAAAAAATGTGATGAGATTAGGCTTCCATGTAGCTGATTGTGATTTGTCTGCTATCCCTAACCCTGTTTGTGAAGGTAAAGAGAGTTCATTGTAATGATTCTTAAATTATGTCTTTGGATGCTGTCTTATGTGTTTATCTGTAAACAGTATGAGTAGACTTGTGTCCGTTGTGTGTTTATCTGTAAACAGTATGTGTGGATTTATGCCCGTTGTGTGTTTATCTGTAAACAGTATGTGTGGATTTATGTCCGTTGTGCGTTTATCTGTAAACAGTATGTGTGGATTTATGTCTGTGTTGTGTGTTTATCTGTATACAGTATGTGTGGATTTATGTCTGTGTTGTGTGTTTATCTGTATACAGTATGTGTAGATTTGTCTGTGTTGTGTGTTTATCTGTATACAGTACGTGTAGATTTGTCTGTGTTGTGTGTTTATCTGTAAACAGTAT